>VXAV01011886.1:63007-74672 GCA_013399715.1 Alectura lathami
TGCTCCTCAAAGGAAACCCAAAGAGGCAGTTCTTTAGTGTTATGTTTAGTAAGATAATGTGGGCATGTGTTGGAAATCACAGGTCGGGTATTTTTAATTTTTTTTTTTGTTTTAAATAAGGCAAGAGGCTTACGTTCCAGTAGAATGGATAGGGTAAAGAATGAAGAAATGTTCTGAAAATGACACCTTCTTTCAAGTTTCATTCTCATTGGACATATATATTACAAAATAAAGATTTTTAAAAGTGCTATAATGCTTTGTGAGTCTCATCACAACACGTAAAGCGTAATTTTACACCTGTTGCCTCAGACAAAATGTTAGTGGCAGTGTTAGCGGTAGATTAGACTCTAGCTCTCTCATTTCCCTCAGTGTTTGGGACACCCTCCTTCATTATGCTTAGGAAAAAAAAAACACAAAACAAAACAANTTAGCGGTAGATTAGACTCTAGCTCTCTCATTTCCCTCAGTGTTTGGGACACCCTCCTTCATTATGCTTAGGAAAAAAAAAACACAAAACAAACCACACTGTACACATCTTCCAGAATCGTGTAGAGTCATCTTCTCAAGTAACATACTCCATCTGACGCTGATGACAGTTCACCACTTGTTGCGGCTTGACACCACAGCCAAGGCTCATTCTACCCAGCAAACTGTGGCTCTTTGCTCAGCCAGTACGTGAGACAAAATGTTTAGAGGTATGCAGCCATGATAACATTGACAGATACGCTGAAGGGATTTAAAAAAATTCCAACAAAACACAAATGTAAAAAAAGTCATCCACCAGCCCTCAGCTGTTAGCCAATTTTAAAAAGGTAGAGCAGTTCGCAGTAAACAATGATATTTTCTATCTTCAAGGACATACAGAAACACCCCTCCCACCCAGCAATCAGACGTGAAGGATTTCTGCAGCACAGTCTTCTGGCTCTGTGTAATGTGAAGAGTTTGTATCTGAATGGTGAACCCCAAGCATTTCTTTACTTTCGAAGTTTGGCTCCATTAGTGCAGGTTTTTCAAAAATGTTCTTTTTACTAGTTTCCGGACAGTTTTGTACATATATTACTCGGTTATAAGCTTTAAGTCTCTTCCATAGCTGTATGTACACTTTGCATTGTACATACATAAACAGAAGTCCTCCAGTGAAACCAATAGCCACAACCACCAGCTTAGTCCAAAATGGCCATTCTAGAATCCCTAGAAGAAAGGAAAAAAACAAAAAAATAAAAAAAGGTCAATATTGGCTAGACTACATTGGATCTCACAAAAACACTCCTTAAGGAGACATCACAGAGTTCTTATTTTGCTATTCTTCTTGTTTCTCCCTTTTTTTCTCCCTTCAAGTTAAACACATGCAGGCTTCTAAGCTTGTTGAGTTCACATAACACATTTGTTTTCACCCATCAAAGGGAAAAACAACAACAACAAAACAATTGATCCTCTGTGACCGAGTTCTTGTGCAACACAAGGCAACAGCCAGTAACAACTAGGTCCTTTTACACCTGTTTTTAAAAAAAATTGGATCAGATTATGAAAGGGCTTCTACAGAACGATTTGCTCTTGACAGCAAGAGACTCAGTGACCTAAGGAGTCTGTTCCCTTCTGTGATCACATAGCACACACAGTCATGGCCTTTGAAGTCAAAAGTGAACCACTGTTACCACCCAGCTTAACATGTTCTTTATGCAGACCAGACAGTTTTATCCCCATGAGACCCAGTAACTTGCAGTTTGACTACAGTGTCTCTTCTGGTGCAAGATGGCAAGTGCTGGAGGTGCTGAAGCATCCTGGCAAGCTCACGTGACATATTAAAAATGACCACCAGTACTTTTCCTGAATTTGTCTGGTTTGAACTTTTAGCCACTGGATCTCTACCACCTACTTTTCAATGAGAAACTGCTAATTTTATACATCTTCTGCTTATATAGGTCCTGCATTCACCCAGCCTCTCTCCTCTTGAAAAAAAGTGTCACAAGATGGATAGGAAATTACGCTCAATTACTCAATTCCAGGTTTCTCAGAGAATCAGCAGAGTAACAAAATCATGGCCAAAGTTTTTACAAAGCTACAGGCCACTTTGAAAATGCATGGCAGTGTGGGAAGAATGAAAATATTTTAGTCTCCAAACCTAAAGAGCGCAGCAACACAAGTACTGATGAAATCCCACCAGTGATTAATACCTGAGCCTCTGACTCACAGGGGAGCTATCTGATGCCACCGGGAGGCAGTGCTAGCCTGCGCTGCGCTGTGCAGACATGAATGCATAAACACATGCACACTCTGCACACACACACCAGCTCCTCAGAGCACACCTCAGATTCAGAATCCAAATGAAGGGAGCAAAGAAATCACAGTAACAAGTACTATATATTCACACTAATCCTCGTAGTCATGTTCATCTAATATATTGACTAAAATAACCAGGACACAATAAATCTTTGAAAGCCTATTCTTTATCACATGGAAACCTTACACTGGAAGAATAACAATGTTCACCATACGTGGAAAAGATGGTGCTGGATGGAACAGAAACTGCAAGCTTTCATTCAAAGCAGCTTCCTCACCGATGCTATGAACAACCAAACTACAGCTAAAATGAAAAATGTCAGCAAAACTGTTTAGTTCAAAGTGTGATTCTGCTCTGAAGAGACTAACAGCTCTGTGGATTTGCAGGTTTATTGACGCTCAGTTACCTCCACAGATGACGCTCTTTGACCACAAGCCAAACATTTTCCAACTGCATATCCAGTTGGCATCCAACGGTCTGCGAGCAAGGACAGCTTGCAGGGAAACAGCTCTAATGGCTCCCAGCCCTGTCCCTCCCATCTCCACCTTCAGGGGGAGCTCAGCTGCCTATAAAAACAGTTCTGTAACAGCTGCAAATCCACAGCCCAGCATTCCAAGGTAAACAGATTTCAATTTGGTAAGCATACAGCTGGCACACTGAAGAAAACCTGCTATCCAGGAAGTTAAGACGTCCCTGCAGCGTGGTGGCAACCACTGCATGGATTGCAGTGCACCTCATCTCGGCCATGTGAATTGGAGTCCTAAGAATCAACCTGAATTTATTCTGCTTCATGTACAACCACTCAGTAAGTTCTCCACTGGAACATGTCTCTCACAGGAAACTTGTGCTAATGCATCTCACAGATGGCCAAATAGAAAGAATAATCCTGTTAGTTTAGCTCAAAGGTCTGGATTTAGGTTCCTCTTTCTTCTTCTCTTTTTTTAAACTGTTCTCGTTTTGCTCAGCTAAAGGTAGCCACAGCAGCAAGCATATGCTTACATCCTGATCTTCTCACTAAGTATTCCAGCTTAAAACTGAATTAGCTAAGCCACTGCAATTTTCTGTTTGGCTACAGTGGATTGGCTCTTGTATCTGTGCATTTCACAAGTGCAAAATATATTGAAGTGAAATAGACTTAAAAGCACCCACTTACAAATTTACACCAATTTAACTAAATCATTTTAGAACTGTGCTTTTAAACCAACCCAACCTCAGGCTAAAGCCGACTGATCTAAGTGAAAGCATTACCTGCACTCTCAGGCTTTGCACCCTCTCTGCATGCAGGATAAATAATTATTCCAAGAGGGTAAGTAGGTAGATAATCAGGTAACATACCAGTAGTCTGTCCCTGTTTAATCTCTTCAGCAGTCCTGTCTATGAGGACATACAGAGACCACACAACGCAGGTGATGGCAATGATATGGAATGTTACAGAGCACATGATCTTCCTCCTCTCGCTGGCTGTCATCTGCAGCTTCTCCCACTGGCAAGAAATCCAGAAGCAGAGCAAGAGATTAAGTGCTTATCATAGTTACCAGAGAGCATAAAAAGAAAACATTGACAAGAACAAATAACAGGCTGGAGACCAGTTTCCTCGTAAGCTTTAGAAGTCACACTATTTATTTTTGCCCTGACCACATCACACGTGGCTGGCAGCTGGCTCTGCTGTGACGGGAGCAATCAGTCCTGCTGCAGGAGAGGACATTAGCGCTCAGCTCTGTCCGGCGCCGCGGCACCAAGTCATCCCCGAGCGACCCTAGCACAGCACAAGCAAGGCTGCTCCTTAGTGTGTTTGCAGCTGAGCAGCAGGCACCCACAGCCAGAAATGAGCATCATGAAGGGCAAACAGGTGCCCTTGCTCAGGCAGGCATTCAGTAACACTGTGCAGTAGGAGTGGAGCGGTACATGATCCAATCATCCAGTATGTGTAAGACATCTCATTCTCGGCTGCTAGAGTCCCCTGGTGCGCAGCCAAGGCTGTTTAGCTCTCAGCTCAAGCCTGTTTAGTTCTCACCTCCTACCTCTGGAGGTTTCATTCAATCTTCACGTATACTTAGCGCTACTTATAGTGGCGATACCCAGATTTTATTCTCAGTGTTTCAAATGCACTTAAACAAGTGCCCTAAGAATAGGCAGCAGAACAGGGATGACAGCTTTTGTAAGTGAAAGGATGCAGGAAAATAAACTCCCTGACATGCATTTAACACTAATGTTTATACAGCTCCAGTAGAAACCATAAAGTCAGGTCACTGCTATTTAGGAAGGATACAAAGAAAGCAGATAATTATTATAGATGCTTCTAATATACATGGAATTTTTAAAAAAACAGCTTTTATTTACTTATTTACCAATGTCACCTAGAAGCTCTTTTATGGCAATTTCTCTATCTAGATGATGAGCTTTTGCAGGTGTGTTACATATCCCTCAGCATATTTGCTTGGAACAGTGTTAAGATGGGTTTTTCCTCACATTTCCATAATTTACATACTGGGGCACACAAGCTTCTCATACATACCTACATGTTCTGGAGTGGTACATTTGATGTCTCCTGGAATAACTCATAGAAGAAGTTGACTTTGAAAAGGAGGAAAAGTGTGGAAGATGACGAGGATGACCTTACTGCTCTAAGATCACTCGTCACATTGAATTATTGTTACCACTGCTACAAATATAGGAATGGCTGAACCACAAAACAGAGACACTGAGGTCTTCTCTGTCTTGCCAACAAGCAATCTCTTTGGCCAGTCCAAGGCACATTGCTAGATCAGCAGGCATCCAAGTCTCATGATGGCAGAAGAACTGAAGACTTCCAGCAATGATATGCTAGACGTACATTATGCTAGAAAACTGCATTCTTAGAAAAAGCCTGGACAAAACATTTCCTTCAGATGCTATGTTTTCAATAGGAAATGAATTTGAGTTTAACAAAGGTGTTTAACTTCTACAGAAAACACAAATTAATTCATTTATTTTCTAAAATGTAAGCATGTGGGAGTGCTCTTCCAGAGTCACAAGGACTTGCACCCTGACTAGTTTGTAACCCTCTTTTCTGTTCTGCAGTTAGAGCTGCTCCACTGGACTCTGTCTCCTTTGAACCATTGGCATCAAAGTCACCAAGCCAACCCACACCACTTCATCTCTTCTGGAGATAAGAGCGCACGGCAGAGAAGCTATTCTTTAAACTATTTACTCTGCCCTAGCCAAAAGAGGAAACTAGAGTCCAGAGGTCTCTGCTGCATTACTCCAATGACATAGCAAGCAGCATTTCACAATTAAAATAGTCAGCATTTCTATTTTTATGTAGTGTTGCTAAAACAAACAAACAAAAATGCACACAATTCAGGTTTGTCTTTTTTTTCCATGTAAATTAGAAAATGGAGCCTCCCTCTCCTGTCTCTGCTCACTTGTCCTGCAATGTGGTTTGCTCCTTGTTCTCTTCCCTTTGTAGCGTAGTGTTTGAACATATCATAGGCCAATACACAGTGATGCAATACAGCCTTAAGATGCTGAGGATGTTAAATTCCATTTCTACCCTGCAGACAGACACAAGCCCTATTATTTGCCCCATCCTGTTTGTAATCACCAGTTCCACACTGTTTTCTCCTGACTGACAGGATACCATAAAGGATCAGTTAAAGTTACAGAGGCAGCTTGTCTTCTGGCTGCAGCTGAACCTCTAAAGGACTCTTCGACATATTTCAAAGGTAAATTCCTTCTGATCCTTCTGCTTAAGGCTCTGTCCCTACCTTCTGGCATCTGGTCTCCCTCCCACGGATGACCTGTTCAGATATACCTAATGATGCCGAATGACTCATTTCTGAAGGTGCCCAACAGCTTTTTCTCACAGGGAGCAAATATGCAGAAAATGCTTCCCACCCACTCCAGGCAGGGTGAGCACAGAAAAAACAGCAGCTAATGGTCACCTAGCGCAACAACTCTTTTTACTTTGGCTTCTCCAATTTCTTCCATGTCCTACAGATGGGCTGTGCAAAGAGTTGCCCATGCAGATAACAGAGCCTATGACAGCCACTACTGCAGCTCAGAGCTACTATGCTGTGTACTAAGGGGCTCCAAGGAAAAGGCTCCAGTTGTTAGAAGGTAATGATTTGCTGCAGTCATAAGCAGAGGTCATCCTATGAAGAAAACATGCTCTACTATATATTTTGCAGACTGCACACCTCCATTAAGAAAAAAAAAAAAAAAAAACAGTGTTTGAAATCTGTTCTATTTTCTGTTAAGAATCAGACAAGTTCCCACAGCAGCTTTCAGATGGCTGCAGCCTGGACTTCCCACCCTATGTGGTTTAGGATCATCATATTTGAATTTGATGTTTCTCATTTATTCTAGCTCCAGACTGAGGTTGTTGCTATTAACCTCTCCCACTTTGGTAGACTTAGCAAGATTTGTCCGTGCTAAGAATACCAGTGCCTTTCACCTCAAAACCTTGATGATAAGGACCAACTGAATTTGAAAGCCTAAAGGACACGGGAGAACAAAAAGAATACAAGCACTGAACTGATCTTACAATACACATAGCACTTTTGCACCTATACTTCATATCACCAGACTTAGGAAAGGTACTCTGTTTGTAAAACAAAAACAGAGGTTCCAGGTACCTGAAGTACTAGAACTTTGTCACACATGATCTAAGAAAAGGTAGAAGTGAAAACATTTACCAGTGAACCTTCCACTTGCACTAAAACAGCTTTGCTTCTTAAAAAACAAAAACAAACAAAAAAGCCACCACTTGATCTCTTCCAGAGGTTCGAGTGAACAGCAGAGAAGCTATTTTACAAACTATTTACCCTGCTCTAGCCAAAAGAGGAAACTAGAATCCAGAGGACCCTGCTGCATTATTCTGATGACACAATACGGCTAACTGCAAAGCAAATGTGTTTCTGTAAGCTCTGAAAAGCAACTGTGAAGAAAAAGAGATCAGGTTGCTGCATGCACATATGCATAAGTGTGAGCGTGTGTACGTACATTTACAGGGAGAGCTGCTGGACTATAATAAATCTCTACTTTTTCTCCTGTTAGATGTAGGGGAGCACAATGAGGGGAAGGACTGGAAATCGTTTTGGGCTTGGGCTGTTGAACAGGATGCTCAGCTTGAATTCTCAAAGCACAATTATCACACGACAGCAGCAAAACACTGTCTTTCAGAGCTGGATTCCACTGACGTTGAACTTGTTGGACCTAGTGTTAAACAATTTAAATCCTTCACCTATACAAAACTCACAAGAATTACTAAGGAGTAATTCTAACCATCAAATGGATTTTATGGGACTGTGGGCAATGACAGACTCTATTCAGCATGGATGTACATTTAACGAAGCCTACCTTTCGCAAAGGCTTCAGTTTTGTCTCCATGATGAACTCATACTTGCACAGTTCACAGCATCGTGTATCTGAGCTCTTGATCCATTGCTGCAGGCAGGCTTGGTGCACAAAATGAAGACTTCCCGTGCAGTGACAGGGGGTAATCAAAGGACTCTCATCATCTCCTTCACAGTGACATATCCTGAATCAGAAGCAAAACTGCTCATTAGGAGAAGGGGAAGGAAAAAGGATGTGAAAGAGGCATGTAATATCTGTGATCACACACGGCTGTCCGTTGAGGATCCTAAGACGTACATATGAAAGGAACGTATTCCATAAAGGAGCTAAAACTAAACAACTCCCTTGCTGCACAAGCACACACACAAAATAATTGAGCACAGGCACTGCTAACTAGACAGCTGCTTTCTAATAGATGAGGCGGACACACAAAGCCTGACAGAAATTTGGTACCCAAAAGAAAAAAAAAAAGTGTAAGAAATGACAATCCTTCATCTACTAGAACAATAGCAGTCAACTGAAAACCGCATTTAAACAGATCAGACAGCACTTCCCAAGACAAAATATGCCAAAATATGCACAGAGAGGTACAGCTACTCATGGATTACGATCTAACACAGAAGATAAAACAAAATTCCCAAACAAGCTGTGAAAACCCAACTCAGTATCACAAAGAGTTAATTTAGCCTGTATTTTGCACATGGGAAATGATTATTTCTAGTGCCAATTGCTAAGAGACAGAACCACAGCGCAAAGCTGTGGCACCGATTTTCCCCACATACACCTACTCTAAAAGGACTAACGGCTTTGCTCTTCAATTCCTATTTTACAAGAGTTGCTAAGGAAGCCACAGCTCTGCAAAATTCCCAATTTCCCTCACCGCCTAACTGTGCAGACAGCAAAGACACCTGATACAGTGCTACTACCAGGTGCTGGCATTTGATTTCCAGCTTCAATTTACACACAGCACTTGGGCTGCATCAAACATCACTAAGCCTTCTAACCATGTGGAAGAGGTCATGAACTGAAAGGGGGATGGTAAGGAGCTCAGGGAATGACTATAAGTTACTAAGCATATGTGAAGGGCATCCTGGCATGCTGCCATCCCCTGTCTATTACTGAAATCTCTTACTGATGTGTAGCATCTTGCCTCTTGCGACCCTGCTGATAGCTGGCAAGTGGGACTGAAGGAGTGGGTGGATTACAAGAGCATCTTGTTGATGACAAGCCAGTACAGAACTAGATTTTGCTGGTAATGGGGCATCGAGGGAATCAAAAATTACTGCTAGGTAGTAACAAAGCCAGCTTCAGAAAGTGGTGTCAGGGAGGAGGAAGATTAAGACAGTAAAATGCTATGAAAAAGGATGTGACAGTTAGTCCTGTACTTGGTGTCTCCTGCTCCACAGCCATGTTTTAGAGCTGGGATGGGGCAGGACTGCAGACAGTTCACCATGAGGATAGTCCAGAGCTGCATGTTCCTATTACCTGTGTATCTAATTAACCCTCTGTAGCTGGAACTAGGACATGCCATCCTTTTTGGACTTCACACTATGGACATCACATGCACTCATCACTAACACCCATTGCTGAGGTCTCCCTTTCAACTAAGGCATCCAGAAAGCTCTTTTATGAATAAAACAGTGTGGATATAAAACTGAGAGGTAAAGGTTAAAAAATAACCTTAAGCTACATTGACAAGATCTCAGAACCAATGTTCAAGCAGTTTCTTCCTCCTCGTTGCCCACCCTCTGACACAAATCATCAGCGGCTACCTGGAAAACACATTGCTTATTCAAAGCTAAGAAATTTTCAGCTTGGTTTTTAATATGTGTAGCTGATTCCCTCAAGATATTCCCATTTTGGGCAATGATGAAAGAAAAGTACCATCTCACAACCCCAAACCTGAAACAAATTGCAAGAGAATTTATTTGACTCCCAAGGAAATGCTTTTGCTTAGTAGACTTGTTAAGTGCGTCAGAGGGGTGCAGGAAAGCAGAGAGAAGGTTGCATGCTTCACGCTGCCTATATTAAAGCAAGGTGACAGGGTGAAGGAAAGGACAAACAGCACAAAGGCAAGGAAAGCAGAGTGGTCACCACGGCACACAGGAGGGCTCGAAGGTAGGCGGTTCTCCGATACACCAACCTGCAGGTATCCCCCGATGCAGACACCGGGGAGAGAGGGGGGAATTTTTCTGAGAGGGGGGAAGGGCAGTCAAGGTCACTGTCCTTCTCAACCGAACAGAGCGGTGCCCGCTGCTCTTTTGTTCTCAGTTTCACTGAGGTGCTGTCCTCAAAGACGTCATCATCTCCCATATCATCAGAGCAGAAGTCCGTGCTTTCCACCAGCATGCTGGAGGATTTTTCAGCTTGAAAGTGACTGGAATAGTTCTCCAGTTCGTGGAACTTATGCAGGCTGCTGGTGCTGGAGGTGTGGGAGAAGGAAAAAAGGTAACGCAACAGTTTTTTGCTTCTTGAGGTGTCATGGTCCACTTTGTCCTCCAGCAAGGGGATATGTACAGCGCTGCGGTTCTCTGGTCCTCCTGATGCACTCGAATAGTTGGAAAGGGAAGGGATGTAGGAGTGTTTAGAATTGCTAAAAGAAAGAGGCCTGAGATTCAGCGATTTCCTCTCTTTAAGATGAAATTTGTTAATCCTCAGACACTGGTCTTGAGCTGGGGACAATTTGCCTTCCGAGCATGTTCGCTCCACATAGTCAAAGCACTCACTGGTGCTCTGTGCCTTCTGGTCCACGTCATTGAGGGACTTGGAGAATTTCAGAGTGCGGGTGGGCTTTACATTCTTAGCAGACCTGAGCGCCTGGCCCCGATCCTGCCCACGGGAGTTCCTCTTTGCTGCATGTAACGTGTCCTGACAGATTACTGTCACAGTGACCCCTTGTGTCAGAGAGCTCTGGCAGTGAGGATTTTTCAAGACAACAGCAGACTGCACTGGACTGTGATGACAACATTCAGAAAACACTGCACTGGAACTGCATGCAGAACAGTGGAATAAAAAGCACAGAAAGTAAAAAACAATTACATAAGAGAACACATATAATTAAAAGTGAAGAAATGAGAATTACAGCTAGTGTGGGAACGGCAAACGTAGCTGGCCAGTCAGTGGGATTCCATGAAGCAGTGTTAGACAGCAGTCAAGTCAAACAAATGGGACGCTTCAGATCAGAACCCCGCATTGCTTACTTCCCCATACACATGCTTTTTTCCGTCTTGGTTTTTCTTAACCTGAACTTTGCACGAGCCTGACTGTAGCTATGCACTTTACCTGCAGATGTCCTGGTTGGACGGTGTAACAGAAGTCCGAGAGAAGCCATGAGGAGCTGAGACCGAGGTTGGACTTCCAGCCTGCAGTGAAATAAAAACAAAGGAAGCAAAAACAACACAAAAATAAGCAAGTTAGAAGTCGGAACAGTTTGGTAGGCACAGCAGTCACCTTCAGGGTTAAACACAGCATATGGAGTCAGATATCACTCTACATCAGACATTCAAGGGCTGGTTGCAAGACTGTGACGTGTCATTGTCAAGCGCTAAGAAGGGAGGTTGTCACAGCCTCATCCTTGGAAAAACAGAAATCAGAACAGAAACATTTTTCCCCAAGGTCAAATGCAACCATCTCTGGAGCGGAACCTGCCAGCTGTCAGACATTGCACAGAACAATAGCTTCGGAAATGAGCAATGCTACAGTACAGCATAATTAGATGGAGGTGTGTATATAGACTAGCTGTAATTTTGCTACCACATAATAGCTAACCTTTCCACTTACAATAATGACAACAGATCAGGGGCTTGGTTTTTTCACAAGACATCACCATCAGTAATTCAGCGACTCAGACACTATTTCAGAACACATTTTCAGTACTAGCATTTTCGCACAAGCATCATCTGCCTAAACAGACCCTTTCCTGAAGTACTTACTCTCTGTACTTCATGAGACCCTTCATTCTGCCCTTACTCTGACAGAGCCTTCCACCTCCCTGCAGAAAAGGTGTGGCAGCAGTCACACCCATGGGACCCACAGGATCACAGTGCG
>VXAV01011887.1:0-10836 GCA_013399715.1 Alectura lathami
GATCTTTGAGGTCCCTTCCAACCCAAGTTATTCTATGATTCCATGATTCTATGAAGTGTGGCCATTAGTGCAAGGGAGGTGATCCTGCCCCTCTAGTCTCTGCTGGTGAGACCCCACCTGGAGTGCTGTGTCCAGATGTGGAGTCATCAGTACAGGAGAGTCATGGAACTGTTGGAGTAGGTCCAGAGGAGGGCCACAGAAATGATCCAAGGGAATGGAACACCTCCCCTGTGAGGACAGGCTGAGAGAGTTGTGGCTGTTCAGCCTGGAGAAGAGAAGGCTCTGGGGAAACCGATAGCAGCCTTTCAGTAACCAAAGGGGGACTACAAGAAAGAAGGGGACAGACTCTTTAGCAGGGTCTGTTGGACTAGGGGTAATGGTTTCAAATTAAGAGAGGGGAGATTTTGACTGCATATAGGGAAACAGTTTTTTAAAATAAGGGTGGTGAAGCACTGGCACAGGTTGCCCAGAGGATGGATGCCCTGGTGGATGCCCTGTCCCTGGAGACTTTCAAAGTCAGGCTGGACAGAGCTCTGAGCAACCTGATCCAGCTGTAGATGTCCCTGTTCACTGCAGGTGAGTTGGACTAGATGGCCTCTAAAGGTGCCTTCCAACTTGGATGATTCTATGATTCTATGAATTTTCCACTTGTTTTATGAATGCTTGTAGGCTTTCATCAACCATAACTTTTTACAACATTTTACAACTTAACTATTTACTGAAGGAAGAAATAACTCATTTTGTTTTGAACCAGAAGCTTCAGAGTCTCAGTTTGTTCCCTAGTTCACGTCAAGAACACAAAGTAAAAATATCATTTCTTATTCACTTTTTCCATATTATTTATGTATTTTTACATCTCTGCAATATATCTTCATAGTTACGTGCTAACACTTCAACATGAAAAGTATTTCTCACTAAATCAGGGAGTTTTTAGGCAGGGATGGTTTTAAGTATATGTAATGTGCCTTGCATCAGAGATATGTGCAGTAGGCTGTCAAATTCCCTAGGTGCATTAAAGTTGAGCCGAGCTGAGGAAGACTTTTGCGACACCTGGGTGATGATGTCGAAGTAGAGATGGTGCTATGAAGTCAGGATTTTTAGTTATTTTGTGACAATAGAAGAGTACAATGAAGCTGAATTAACCTCCTTTTGACCAAACTGAGAGACAGCTTGCAAAACATGCAAAGATCAGGTTCCTCCTATGATCTGTGACATTTGCATATGTCACATGTGTATACACAAGAATGGACACTTAGTGCTCAGTTCAGAAGTAAAAGGTAATAACTGTGAAAGTCAGTTGTGGGAACCTGAAGAGGAAGACAGAAAAAGGGTGTCTTGTGTATGGAGAGCGCAGCAGTAAAATGTGTCATACTATTTGTCAGAGGGTCAAGCAGGAGGAGATAGCATGAGGGGGTTACCCAACTGGGGGTTACCCATAAGAAGCCTTTTGTTTAACAGAGTCTCCTAATTCATCATGACTTCAGAAGAAGCTACCCAAGAGGAAAAGACACTTCACAAAGAAAAATGATGAGACGAACCCAAGCTGCTCTTTTAGAAATTTAATATCCGTTTTATTTGTGGTTTCCGTTAAGAATGGAGATAAGCACACACAGCTGCAGGTCAAAAAAAGACTTGAATCTAGACATGCTTACTCTGTAATGTGCCAGACTATTTACTAAAGAAACTGCCAGAGCTGTGAGTAAATACATCCACTTTGCACATACTAGTCAATTTAGGATCAAACCCATTTAACATCCTCTGCAGGGACTCAATGCACCTGCACAACATTTGGTTTTATCAAAACAGTTTTTCTATTTAAGCTAAAAGAAGTGGGGAAAATCTGAAGCCTTATGTTCAGAACCATTGCTTTTCATTATGGATATGCTGTCAATTAGCCTTGCCCTCATCAGCATCAAAATTAACTGTGTGGTGCTAAAATGATGAAGTTGAAGAAAATAATTAACATTTACCTGCTATTTTAGCGTAAGTCAAAGACAAAAATCATCACAAGTCTTTCAGTGTAACTTGGCAAAGCCACATTTGTTTTCAGAAGGCACTTTATTAAGATAAAAGGAAGAAAGGTAATACAAATATAGCTATTTAACTGCAGACTACAGCCAGAGAAGCCAAAGCAATCCAAATTTAATCTCAGAGCATACTTATGCCAAGTTCAAATCCCTTCCTCCCTCTATACTTGGCAATTTCTTTTCTAAATTTCTTCAAAATAAGCTTTCTTTCACCACAAAATCTTGCCACAATAGTAGCAGTTTAGCAAATAAACTCAAAAATAAAAATGTTGTCATTGTGAAATAAGATATATTTAATTAAATAAAATAGAGAAGGGAAGTGCTATTACAAGAACATAAAACTGTAAGGCACAAGATAAAACTAAATTACTACAGGGCTGCTCAATTCAATCTAATCCTTGAAGATAAAGATGGAGCTAGAAAATTGCATGTATTGTGAAATCAACATAAGCCCTAAGCAAATATTAACTAGGGATATATAAACTGATTTATAATAAATACAAGTGTGAATGCTAGGATTAGTTAAGGAAATGCAAACTGAGACACATTAAGGTGTAAAATACTCCAGTATTTGCCTAAAATACTGGCAATTACAAAATACACAAAAAGGTATGCAGTGCCCTGGATATAATTTCAGTTTACCAGATATGGCACGTTATGGAGGAGAAAATATAGAGTATGAGGAAAATGGTTCATTTCTTTCTAGTCATATTTGATAGGGCTTACTGTGTAGTTTGTTTTTATCTATTAAATCATGGGATTTTATTTATTTATCCACTTATATATTTATTACCTGTTTTTTTTTTTTTTTTTTTTTTTTTTTTTTTTTTTTTTTTTTTTTTTTCTATAAAANTTTTTTGCTTATTATACTTCTACTCACTAAAATTTGGAAGTGCACAATATTCTTTCAAGATAGGATATGAGATACTACCTTGTATCAAAGGACTCATATGTCTGTATGGTATGAATGAAAGACTATTAAAGCTGTTTTACTTACTATTCTTGTATCTTCCCTGAGAAGGCTGCAGAGCATATATAAAAGTGCAAGAGAGAGATGTCACTCTTGTTCATGGTAGTGGTTGCATACTGCAAACATTTATTTGTGCTTATTTTATTCATCAGAGTTTTACCTTTTGGGGATGTGTAGTTGATGTGAATCCCTTAGGACTGACTCATCTCAGCCACCAAATGCTGTTAGTGACCTTTGTAGTGCAAACTTCATCATAGTGACCTGCAAGGCAGATTAAAACCTTTTAGAGCAACCAAATATACATATAGTGAGAATTTTATGTTGTTTTCAGTTAATCTTTTCTGTCTTTGTTTATTTTTATGATAATATTTTTCTCTGTGGAAGTGTGATAATGATGAATTGGAGTCTTTAATGGTATGTCTTGCTGTCTTATTTTGTGCTATAGAATAATAATCCAAAGTGTTCTGCAAGAGCACTGTTTAGTTTCTGAAGCCAAACATCCAAACATAACTGCCACGGTCCGTGCACTGAGCAATGAACAGAGATAAAACAAGTGCAATCTGGGCACCATACATCCTTTGCTTAGCACATCCTTACTACCATCCACGAAGTTCGTCTGAAAGTTCTTACCACATCACAAAAGTAGATGCGTCTCTTTCCAGATGTATCCCTTTCCTCTAGAAACTTGAATTTACCTCACCCAGCAAGCTGTTAATGTTTTCCCAATTCTCAAAGTTACTCATGCCGACCCATTTTATTTTCTTCTTTCTTTCCATGTCTTCAGATATCTTTCACTTTCAAGATTTCCTACAAGACCTCTCTTTCTCCCAGTAAGTTCAAAGCATGATTTTTTTCAGTTAAAATTACTCTGGAAGACATCTATTTTCCATTATTATGTCCATTATGACAAAGCTAAGGAAAAATAATCTGCTAACAACAGTTAGAACTAATAAGTCTAACTGATTGCAGCCTTCTGTGCATTTTAGTTTTTTTTTTTTTTTTAATTTGTTCTTTTGGTTTTTACCATGAATTGATG
This sequence comes from Alectura lathami, assembly GCA_013399715.1. Classification (NCBI taxonomy): domain Eukaryota; kingdom Metazoa; phylum Chordata; class Aves; order Galliformes; family Megapodiidae; genus Alectura; species Alectura lathami. The sequence continues at coordinate 4,034 of VXAV01011887.1, forward strand.
CAGTCCATCTTGCATTAACAGATATAAACCTTGGAAAATCTTTAGAAAATGCAGACTTAGATTGGGCAGAGCCTGGTAAATATTTCTGAAGTATAAATTTTAAAAGAAGAAAAAAATCAGATTCTTAAGCATGTAGGTTTTCCCCATTTCAAGCAAAAACTGAAAAAGAGTAGAATTAATGAAAGAAAAGTAAAAATGTAATGCCTTGTGCTTATAAAATTATTTATTTTTTGCATCAAAAATTATTTCACTCTATGGAACATTGCAACATAATCTTTAATATATGCATATTTAAAAGAGGGTAGGCTACAGCCAAGGAGGATTTTCTTTGTTGAAAACACAATTTGTGATGGTAAATGGAAGAAAATAATGATGACTCTAAAATGGTATTATAATACGTCTAATGCAGGCCATTTTAATTTTCTAAGCACTATTCAGATATGAGTGAATAACCAGTATTTATCTGAAACTGGATATTTAGAATTAGTGACATATTGTATTAGAGCAGACTATTCTTGTATGCTGTTTCTGATAGTGGATTATAACAGTTTCGTGGGAGGCTCAGAAGGAAACTTCTGCTACAAAACTAGAATTTTTCTCCCTAGAACTTTCTGATTTTATTTAGGCTATTCATTTAGAATTTAACTTTTGCTCTAAAGCATTATGATTTTGAAAATATTTCAAATGTTTTAAAAGCAGGAAATGTATATGTGTATGTCTCCTACTCTTAATGTCTTCAGCTGCTTCACTGTCAAATCTTCACAAAGTGTAGCTAAAGATCATTTCCCTCTGCTTCTCAGGACTTTTCTTACCCTGTTGCATTCAGAACAAGTTGGCACAGATTTGATTGATTTGCTACTTCTGAACCAATGCTGTTATCATTGGCTCTTTCCAGATTTCTTTAGAAAAGAATAATAATCAGATCACCAAAAAATTAGTCATGCCTGCCCTTACAATTTTGTGTCTCGGTGTTAATAATCTGGTTCTATCTTATTGTCCCGATGATCACACTTCGGCACTCTGCTCTGTCTTTAATACAACCTCTTAAATTAGACCTGTAGAAAATTTATAGGTTGAAAAGTGATCAGGAAATCACCTAACCCAACCTCCTGCTCTAAACACAGTTCGCTTCACAGTTAGATCAGGTTCCTCAGGACTATGTCCAGAGGAGTTTTGAATATCTCTAAGGAAAGAGATCCCACAGCCCCCTGGGCACTTATGCCAGTGACTGACCACTCTCCTCAAGAGAAAAGTGAAAAAAAAAAGGTATTTTTCATTCTTTGGCATAACTCTTTCTCTCTCGTGCATACACACGCATGACAGATCTCTGATGAAAATTAATGTACCCTAAATTCTATGTCCCCGTTCCTATTGTCTGGCTGGAGATCTTCAGAGGCACGCAGTCAATGGAAAACAGCAGGGGCTGGGCCTTGGTTGAAATGTAGGCCACCTGAATCTAAGCTTTTGTCTCTTACACACACAGCTGCAACTTTCCACCTTTCTCTAAATACCAAGCACTTTGTCTCCTGTCACAGAAATCGTCCAGAGCCAGATTTTTCTATTTTAGCTGGGTTTGTATGCCTTCCTCCTCACTGGGTGCCTTCCAGTAGTGCATTAATCAATACGAGTCAGAGCTGTCTGTGGCATTTTTGTTGTTTTAGTCAGCATCCCCTCAGAGGCTACTGCCTGGCCACCTTACAAGGGACAGAGTTTTTCTCAATCTTTTCCAGTTGTAGGGAGGTGGGAACACTGGGAGAGAGAATGAAGTTAGTTTAGTGAAATGAGTCTTTTTGTTTAAGACATCTATTTCTTTTGATCTTGTGCTGCCATTTTTAATGTGAATTTCTGATTTTGCATTATCTGTTAGAATGTTGGATCACTGTGATGGAAGCAAGATATTGAGATATATAGATATGCATATGAAGAAGTAAAGACATTTAAATGTGACCAATTGAAATCTAATATTGTGGCAATATTTAAAAATGTTAAATGGGACAACCCAAGTAATTGTAGGCCTGTCAGTCTGACATTCATCCTTGGTGAAATAAGGGAACATCTGATATAAGGCTCAGTTAATAAAGAACTTAAGGATGAAATTAATGCCAATCAATAGGAGTTTATAGAAAATAGATCCTGTCAAACTAACCTTATATCTTTTTTTCAGATTACAAGATAGTTTTTGAAGTAAGAATATTGATGTACCATACTCTGCAAGTTATTTGACTTAGTAGTATATAACACTTTGATTAGGGAACTAAAAAAACATTAAATGCACATAGAACACATTAAATGGATTGTCATCTTTTCTTACTGGTGGATGACAATATCTAATTATAAATGCACTGTTATGCTAGGGTGAACCTTTTCACTGTACTTGGTTCTCAGCCACATACAATTTAACACTTTTGCAGCATCTAGAAAGGAGTACAAGATTATCACAAATTTTGCAGATTATGTCAAGATCAAAGTAGAATTTACCAGTAAAGATCATAGTTCAATTTTCCAGTGAGATTGCAGATGTTTGATGAGCTGTACACAAATCATTTCTATGGCCAACTGTGAAGTTCTACAGCTAAGAACAAAGAGTTTACAGCTACACTATTTTTGTATGCTTGATGGTCAAAGACTTTAGTGAAAGAAGAAGGAAGAGGCAATATCATTTCATAGAATCATAGAATAGACCAGGTTGAAAAGGACCTTAAAGATCATCTAGTTTCAACACCCCTGCTGTGGACAAGGTTGCCAACCACCAGACCAGGCCGCCCAGTGCCCATCCAAACTGGCTTTGAGCACCTCTAGAAATGGGGCATCTACCACATCTGTGGGCAACACCTTCCAGTGCCTCACCATCCCCTGAGTGAAAAATTTCCTCCTAATATCTAACCTAAATCTCCCCTTCCTTAGTTTAAAACCATTCCCCCTTGCCCTGTCACTATCATCCCATGTGAAAAGTCACTCTACCTCCTGTTTATAAACTTCCTTCAAGTAATGGAAGGCCACAATGAAGTTTCCCCAGAGCCTTCTCTTTTCAAAGCTAAACAGTCCCAACTCCAAAACCTTTCTTCATAGGAGAGGTGCTCCAGCCCTCTGATCATCTTTATAGCTCTCTTCTGGACCCGCTCCAAGAGTTCCACATCATTCTTGTTCTAGGGGCCTCAGGCCTGGATGCAGTACTCCGGATGGAGTCTCACAAGGGCAGAATAGAGGGGGCGATCACCTCCCTCTCCCTGCTGGCCACCCCTCTCTTGATGCAGCCCAGGATGCCACTGGCCTTCCTGGCTGCAAGAGCGCACTGCTGGCTCATGGCCAGCTTTTCGTCAATCGCAACGCCCAAGTCCTTCTCCGCAGGGCTGCTCTCAAGGAGTTCTTCTCCCAGTCTGTACACATACCTGGGATTTCCCTGACCCAAGTGCAACACCTTGCACTTGGCCTTGTTGAACCTCATCAGGTTCTTGCGGGCCCACTTTTCCAGCCTGTCCAGGTCCCTCTGGATGGCATCCCTTCCTTCAGGGGTATCAATTGCACCACTCAGCTTGGTGTCATCAGCAAACTTGCTGAGGGTGCACTCGATTCCACTATCTATGTCATTGATAAAGGTGTTGAAGGGCACCACCCCTAAGACCGACAACTGGGGGACACTGCTGTACTTAGAGCAGTTGACCACAACACTTTGGCTGCAACTGTCCAACCAACTCTTTATCCATCGAATAGTCCATCCTTCAAATCCTTATCTCTCCAATTTAAAGAGAAGAATATGGTGCGGGACCATGTCAAAGACCTTGCACAAGTCCAGATAAATGACATTTGTTGCCCTTCCTTTATCCACCGATGCTGGTAAACTAAAGAATTTGGTTAAAAATGTGGACTACCTTACTGACTGTGTCATCCCTTTTTCATCTGTAAGGTAGTTTAATAAAATAGTTTGCTTTTGATGCAAACTCTTCTTTGCAAAGAATGCTGGCTATCCTTTTGAGGCTGGAGCCTACCTTGGACACATCTCTGAAAAGGCTGAAATGTTTCTATAGATAAACTGCTCATCACAGACTGGCTAAGAGAGTTAATAGAGTCCTCAAGCATATTATCAAGAGATACTTGGACGGTTTTCTCAAATGTATCCACAGGACATAAACAAGAACTCAGTCAAGGTAGTTCTGTACTTCCTTTCTAACCATACACTTGATTAAAAGCCATTTTCAGGATTCCTGAAATTCTAGTACCTAAAACTGTTTTTATCTCCACCTTTCTTAGGAGGTACTGTTAGAGATAATACTGGTAATAGGCTTTCTCTCTTTTTTGACCACCAGACCCAAATCTTTGTACCCTGAGATCCACCAAAACCATACCTGATTAGCACATCTTCCCCAAAAGTGCATGTTGTTTGCTGTCCTCCATCAGGGCATCTTGCCTCCTGCTCAGTACATTTCTCCTTCCTTAGCCAGGGTTTTACCTATAGCCTCTGCAGCCCTTCCCAAGTATCTTACAATCTGACATGTCATCTATCCCAAATCACAAACTGGTATTTATGCAGCTTGGCTAAGAATTTAATCAGGATTTATTGTGATGTCTGATCTTAACAGAGACTACTGCACATGTGCCACAATGTAATAAAATTTAAAGAAAGCTTTTTTTAAAAAAACAAACTCCTAAAACATCTGCATCTAAAGACCTAGATGAATCAATTGGATACAGGATATTTCTATTACTTTGACATTTTATCAGTGTTTCTGTTAGGAATGGTCTACAGTTGCAAGTTTATTCAAGTGAAGGTAGACTCTGATTTTGTGGTGGTTTGGAGCATGACAGCTCCCAACATTCACTCACTCACCACCCCTAGGCCACAGAGGCCCGGGCCTGCTGTACAGCCAGCAGTTGACATCAGTGGGATGGAGGAGGGAAGTGAGAGGAAAAAAAAAAGGTAGAACTCGGGAGTTAAGATGAAAACTAGTTTACTAAAATAGCTAAGGAACAAGAGATAATAAAAATACAAGGGGGATATAAAGATAATAGTACTGAGAAGTGGAAAAAGAGTGAGTTACGAGAAAGGCGATTTCACACCCACATGTAAGACCAACCTGGAAGGGGAAAAAGAGCCATGCAAGCTGCGGCTTCCCCCACTCACTGGAAAACATGGGGAGGGCCATGACATGATGTATATGGTATGGAATATCTCGTGGGTCAATTTAAGCTAGATGTCCTAACTCCGCTCCCCCCCACAACTTCCTAATCCCTTCTCTTCCAGCATTCACAGATTTGACTCTGCTAGAAATCACAACAGAATTTAAAATGAAACAACTACTCCTGTGCTCTTATGCCACAATAACAGTGCTCTGCTCTTGCATAACTAATCCATCAGTGGATTTTCCACCTTTAATTCTAAAAAACTGCAGAAAGGGATTTCAAAGTAAGTACTAACCTGTACAAGATGTGCCTCCAAGACACATCTTGAAGAAATGTGTCTGAAGAATTTAAAGAGTAGGAAAGTCTTTTTATTTCTTCATAGTCCAAACCTAAGTAGGACCTATGCCATGCATTGCCTTCCTCGCTTAAGAATTGTCCACCAGCTCCAAGAAAGGTTTCATCATAGCTTCTAGCTTTGTTTTAAGGACCTTTCTCACACAACTCTCAGAAAGTTCTGCAAATGACACCTTTAGACGTATAGTTTAGTATCATGGGTCCCTTTTTTATTTCTTTAGAAGCAGATGCTATTAAGATCCATGAACCTTCTGCTTTTACATCTCATTTTGTGCTATCTAGCCATTCATTGTCTGTTATAGGCACATTTCCCTGAAGAGTATTCCCACAGTTTACTGTTGTGAGTTTTCACGTTTCAAGACCTCCTTTTGGGAAAACCTTTCCACAGACTAGAGGAACATTTTACTTCCTCTCATTTGTGCATTGGAACTTTCTCTGACTTAATTTATTCTCATGTGTTTGTCATCTCCATCTCTTACCCCTCCTTGTGGCTAATTCACATTTGATGTTTATGGACTAGTTTTGAAACCTAACTTTATATTTTGGTGTAGTTCAGCTAAGTTTGGCTACATAGAGAAATTCTTCAACACAAAGTACAAAACATCAGTTAGTGTAAGATTTCAGGTTTCATACATAATAGTAAAATTTTAAATTTTATTTAAACGTGATAATTGTGTTAAAAGGTCAAAGAGATACTAAAAAAAAAAAAAAAAATTAATTAACAGGTGTTGTGTGAATGGATAGAAAATAGTTGTACATGTCCCAGCAATTTTACAATCAAAAAACAATTCTTTGGCTTCTGAAGTTACTTGGAAATAATTAATATTTATTAATTTTAAGATCAAAATCCCAGGCTGGGATCTGTTTTCTCCACCCTACTTCCTATCCTGTATTTCTGGCTGCTGACTCAGTTCACCTGAGAAAGAATAAGTAGAAATACTGCTTTAATCAGCTATTTCAGGGCAAATGAAAGAGCCATTCCTGCCTGGGAATGGTAAAGACTGTTATATTCAGACATCTATTGCCTGCTACAGAGCAATGAGGCTGATAAAATTCATTCAGGTACTGTGGAGTTGAGATTATCCAAACTGTGCTGAGTGAAATTAGCTGTGGTGATTTTCTTGCTAAAGTAGAGGTAATTTTTACTTTTATGTGTTTATATTTTAGTTTAATTTAAAAGTGTTATTTTTAGTAATAAATAATTTCTTTGGTATCCATCCAATATTGTAGGAGATATTAAGATGGGATTTTACCTAACAAGCCGAACATTCACAATTCCTGTAGTATCTAACTTAATGCTTTCAAGTGGATTGCAGGATTACTTTTTTTTT
>VXAV01011888.1:14798-54930 GCA_013399715.1 Alectura lathami
GCAGGGCTGCTCTCAAGGAGTTCTTCTCCCAGTCTGTACACACACCTGGGATTGCCCCGACCCAAGAGCAACACCTTGCACTTGGCCTTGTTGAACCTCATCAGGTTCTGGTGGGCCCACTGTTCCAGCCTGTCCAGGTCCCTCTGGATGGCATCCCTTCCTTCAGGGGTACCTGACACCACTCAGCTTGGTGTCATCAGCAAACTTGCTGAGAGTGAACTCAATCCCACAGTCTAAGTCATTGATAAAGATGTTAAAGAGCACCGGTCCCAAGACAGACCCCTGGGGGACACCGCTCGTCACCGGCCTCCACCTGGACGTAGAGCCATTGACTACAGCCCTTTGGCTGCGACCCTCCAGCCAGTTCTTTATCCAACGAACAGTCCACCCGTCAAATCCATATCTCTCCAGTTTAGAGATAAGGATATGGTGTGGGACCATGTCAAAGGCCTTGCACAAGTCCAGGTAGACGACATCCGTCGCCCTTCCTTGGCCCACCCATGCTGTCACTCCATCATAGAAGGCCACCAGATTGGTCAGGCACGACCTGCCCTTGGGGAAGCCATGCTGGCTGTCTCGGATCACCTCCTCATCTCTCATGTGCCTTAGCATCTCCTCCAGGAGGATCCGCTCCATGATCTTCCCAGGCACAGCCGTGAGGCTCATCGGCCTGTAGTTCCCCGGGTCTTCCTTTCTCCCTTTCTTAAAAATGGGAGTGATGTTTCCCTTTTTCCAGTCACCGGGGACCTCACCTGACAGCCACGACTTTTCAAATATGATGGAGAGCAGCTTGGCAACCACAGCAGCCAACTCCTTCAAGACCCACTTTATTTGATGATGTCTTGGGAAAAACAGATGTAAGTCACAATGACATTTAAACTGCTGTAGTTGATTTCACTGGATGACAAACAATAGAAAAGCAATTCATTTATATCGTTAAATTTTCTGTCACCGGCAGAGAAAGTGCCCACTTTCTCTGCAGTATGAAGTTACGTTCAGTTTCCAAATTGTAGGTAGACAGTAACTGAAGTAAAATCCTCACCAGTTTGTGTTTTTTACTCTCTAAGGTGCTACTCAGTGCTTTATTACTTTCCTTCTGTGATTCTCACCCTTTTTTTTTAACAGTTCTCTATACTGTATAGTAAATAAACAACTCACCATCTGGAGATTATGTTTCTCTCCCTGCCCTATGTGTAGTACTCAGAAGAAACTTAAACAGTGGATAACAACATTTCTTTTTTTTTCCACCTTAGAAACAATATGGCTTTTCAGACAATCATGTCCTTGAAATTTTTGACATTCAGTTTGGTCACTTGGTGAAACGTACACATTTTGAGAAGACAGGCTGACTGATTTGCAGGGTCAGATTAGGAGATCAGAACTCATTATTACTGCAGATGTCTTGTAGTATGTACTCATATTACATTCCAAGCTCTGTACTGATTTTATACTACTCATTATAGACCCCAAGTAAACAATATAAAAGATAATGCAGTCCTTTAGCCAGCTGATCATGAATACATTTTCATACCAAAAATTTGTTATAAAAAGACCTTGAGAATGAAGGGAGAAGTACAATTTAATGAAAGTCATATTTGTAAGGAAATTCAAACTGCAACTTCATAAGCATTTCTTTTAGCATCAGTATTGTTGTTAGAGGCTCTTACTCCTGGAATATATTCTTGAATGAAAGAGTATTCAGCTCACATGTTTTGACATACATGGTCATGTAATACCCTTGCCTTCTTTTTGCCTGTCTGTGCAGTGAAGGTAGACAAATACACACTTCACAAGACAGACATATTCCAGTGTAAGCAGGAGTGAACAGGATCTTCTCCAAACATTGTGGCCATGTGTCCTGCTGCCTCTGTGCTATCTTGGGAAAGCAGGTATCTTCACAGCGGCCTAAGCAGTTCAGTGTCTATGTGAGCAGACAGACAGAGAAAGTAGAGTCCTACCTGCATGGGAAGTCCCCAGTCTTCCCCTTCTCACAGATTTTCTTGTGATTTGTTTCCTTCTGAAGGCAGGCCATGAAAAATGGTACTACTCCCCACTGACACAAGCATTAGCAAATAGCATGCCAGACCAGCATGGTGCACTTCAATCAATGTAATTATATATATCAATACACTCTATTTATTATGTTTTGTAATCCTTGGATGGAAGATCCTCAAGAAATACAGAGAAAATGTAGTAATAATGAAGACTATTAAACCTAGGTAAACCTTAACAACCTGTGTCTCTGTAACTTGTTTTTTGCATTTTTAAGGAAAAATACTGACTAAAAAAGTTGCACCATCTGCAATATATGCTCATCAAACTGTAAAATGGGACCCGATCTGCCAGAAGCTGTGTAGCGCATTCATTTTGCCTGCACTTTGCTGTTTTGGTCTGCTGCATAACATACTAAAAGAATGATTAACATAGCTGAGGAGTGCCGTTATTGTCTCCAGCTTTTCCTCCCTATCATGACTCAATGCCTAGTTCTAACAACTTCTGAAGTAGCTTTGAAACCCTGCCAAGAATTCTTCTGTTTCATAAGTCTATTTTGGCAGACATATGATGTCACAAAGCATTGCATTTGCTCTGGATTTGTTCAGATTTGATTGTGAGATCATTGCACATCACAGGCACAGTGTACAAATCCTAGAGAAAATTTTTTACTCATTTTCCTGCATGTGGAGAGAGACACACAAATCTGTACCTCTGTTTTTAATCAATGAGATTGCAAAGTGATTCCAGCCATTATAATCAGAAATCATTCTGAGGTCCAGAGAAAGTCTTGAGGGGGTGTGCCAAGGGAAGCTTCTTCAAACTGCAATTTGAGGGTCATAACATATTGTCAGATGGTGACAAGTTGCTTGTATGAATATTTTCACACACTGGAGACTTCTGGAATCTCCACCTGTAACCAGCCTTAGAACTGTCTTACATTTCGGGGACAATTTCACCTGCATAACTGAGACAATAAAAACTAGAAGAGGAAGATACAACTTTGTGTGGTTCAGTTTTGTAGTTAGTAAGAATATTTTATTTAAGGATATGATACAGAAAAATACAAATTGTTTTGGACTAGTAGAAGAAAGATTTTCTCAGGAAGACGATGTGATTTTCTCCAGGCACAAGAGTACCAACCTCTGTTCTCACTGTGAACTCTTCTTGCACTGCTGATGAGGGACCACTGGAACTGTCTGAAGGATAAGGGGGATTCAGAACTATAGAGTTCTGTCACTGAAAATACCTGTTTTCCACCTGCGGCTGAGGAACTCACGCCATTTTGCTACATTTGTCAGTTTTTATCCTTCCCATCAGAATATCTCAACAAGGTTTTCCTTCCTTCCTTCCTTCCTTCCTTCCTTCCTTCCTTCCTTCCTTCCTTCCTTCCTTTCTTTCTTTTTCTCTCGATCTCTCTGTCTAAAGAAGTGCTTTATCTCAATGAAAGCAGGAAGTATTCTAAGAACATTATAAGAAGGCTAGCTTCAGGCAGATTTTTAACTGAGGTTTTCTGTTTTTCTTTGTGGATCTTTCCAAACTACAGAGCTGCTTTTCATGCTGAAACCAAGAATCCTACTGTTAACTTGACTAAAATCAGCAGACTGACAGAGATGTAAAGCTGGTGCATTGGATGGGACGCCCACTCTAACAAACTGTGTAGCTGCTCTGCTGAGGAGCACTGGTATGCGGCTCTTGTAGTCATTCATAAATAAGAACGTTTTGGCTGTGACACGAGATTAACACAAGTGAAGCCAGCGTAGCAGACTGCAAAGCAGAAACTTTGAGTTCCAGAACCACTCCCTGCACACTCGCACACCCCACCCCCTGCCTCTGCCTTGTTTACTTAATATGCAGGCTAATTGGGAGGATCATCTGATACCAGCTCCCGGGAAAGACATTTTCCGTGTTCAAAAATAGGTCAGGAGGAAGCCTGACATTTCCTTGTCTACCTGCCTGCTGTGTTTGCCAGTCCAGGCAGCCTTACTCAGAATATCTTCTGGGAATGAGAAATAAAATTCTGGCAAAGCAGCTGGGAGTCCTGACTCTGCTAAATACATTCACGGGTTTCTGCTCAGAACAAATGACTTTCAGGCTTTGCTGATGCTGTGTTGCAAGTGTCTGATTAATTTCTTGAGTAATCCAGAGCAGTGAGGGGAAGCGTCTGGTGGGAGAGGGCTTTTGGTGCTGGCTGGGGAGATGCTGTGAGGTGTGGCTGCCACACAGCATGGGGGTGACTCAGCAGAAGCTCCTGTTGTCACTGGGTTTAACAAGTCATGCAAAAGCAGCTTGTGCTTCTTCTTCTATTCTAATTCTCTCCATCCAACTGGACCAGTGAAAAATCCTGTAATAACATGAATGAGTCACGTCTTACGTAGCTTCCTATTTGTTTTGAAATTCTGAAGCAGATTTGAGCACCAGGCTACTCATTCTTCCACAATGACTTGGTTGTAAAAACAGATGCAGATTGATTGAACACTTGGTTTTAGAAGTTGCACCACGTAAAAGGAAGATACATCTGTGTATTTGAGTGTAGGGCTGATCTCTGTGACAGCCTGAGCACTTGTGTGAGCAGTGGACCATAAACTGGAGTGAGGCTCAGGCTGGAATCTCAAAAGGAGATTATTTGAGGCCTTGATGAAGACAGAGCTGCAACATCCATGCACACAAGCAGAAAACTTGTTTTTGTGCACAAGTATGTACCCACTTGAGCAGTTGCAACAAGTACTTTGTTGAATAGTTAGGTATCAGCAAATGATTTTGGAAGCCTTGCAGAGTTTCAAGTTCCAAGTCCTCAGGGTGACCCACCTCCCTTTTGCATAGCAGGGAAAGCAGCAGGCTTCAACCCACTGTATCCTAAGACTGTGATAAAGATGGAATTGCACTCTGCAGGAGGTGGTTTGAAGGTCTACAGAACAGGACAGCTTTTTTTCTCTCTGTCTGCCAGGCTTTCTCTCTCCCTACTGCTCCATCTCATATTACCTCCCTTTCCTCTCCCCATGCTTGCACTACAAGCAGGTGACACCAGATGATGGATCTGAAATCACAGGAGGTGGGCAGCTGACTTGGCCCGCTCAGGACCCCTGCAGCTGTCTGGCACCTGCCACGTGCTGCCCTGTGTGCCCTGAGGAGAGGTGGTGAGGCCTGCGCCCATTCTCCTCCTTTCAGTGCTTGTAGCAAGTCCCAGCAGCCCAAGGAAGGGGATTACAGGAAAGACCGCTAAAAGCACAACAGGGCTTGCCTGTTAACCTGTTGTTAAACTTGCTGGGCCTACTTTGTCCTGATGGATTGTGGCTGCTTAGGACAGCTGGGGCAAGCTCTGTGGTTTCCAAAGGATGATTCCTGACAGGGATGCAGGCTTATACCCTAAGGCAAAACCTGCCCTGCCCACAAAATGTGCCTGACCTCACAATGAAAAAGTAGCCACTGGTGTAGATCTGCCTGTGTTCCTCTTGCAGTGAATTGGTAACTTCTAACTACCCCAGTCAGCAGCTGTTACTTCCTCTAGGAAGAGGACTCAGTCTGGTTACACACAGTGTCAGGACCACACGCTCTGCTGCTTCCAGCTGTATTTATTACGTATGGGTGAATGTGCTTCAAGGGGAAAGGGGTTCTGTTTAAAATGTCACAGTTGTGCATTCTGCTGGCTGGATTGTACCATGAAGTTTCATTACCTGTAAACAGAGAATGATGATATTTTCTGGAATATGACCCTGAGCTGCAGAACTCAGAGGACTAGGGACTGCTTAAAACAGATGATCACAGAGAGCACAGAGTGATCCCAGTGCACAGAGTGCAGAGTAATCCTGAGTGCACAGAGTAATTCTGGTGTCTCCTGCCTCTTTCCTGACTGTTACACAAAACCACTCTCCAGGTGAACACAAAATTTGGGTTTGGAGGTGTGCAGGTCAGAGGTCTCTGATGCAGGGATCACATATTGCAATGCAATGAAAGGAGAGACGAACTGGGGGACACACACACAAAGTGTATGTTAAGATGGCATAGGTGGGCTGAAAAGGGTAGAGTCACAGAAAAATCACAGAATAGCTGAGGTGGGAAGCAGCCTCTGGGGGTCACCTGGTCCAGCCCTGCTGCTCAAACAGGGACACTTAGGAGGAGATGTGAAGTGAGACCACGTTTGATAACAGCGTTCACCTAAGGCCATGCATTTCCGTCCTTGTGCAGCAGTGCACGCGTGCTGTGCCGCTGCCGGCAGTAGGGCAGGGCTGCACGCCGCCGGTGGGGAGGTGGACAGCCCCGTTCCTTGCGCCTGACCCGAGGACTCCTGCCCCACCCCTGAGAGCCCCCGAGGCTTCACAAGCTGCCAGTCGGATCCGGAGCCGATCTCTGCCCGCTGCCACGCCGCAGCCCGAGGGACCACTACTGGAGGGAGCGAGGCCCCCGGGAACAAGGCAGCGTTTCTAACAAGCGTGCTCCAGCTCAGGACCTGGGAAGGAGACTTTTAAAAAGACACCGTGCCAGCACAGATGAACGTCGCAGTGTGAAACAGATTGCTTTAGTCATTTGTTTGGCATGTAAAAAGACAAACTCCTCCTCTCCCCCTATAAAAGAAAAGAACATTGTTCATTAGGCTCAGTAGACGGTATTTTTTTCTTTCCTTTTAGTAGTGTAAGCAAATAAGTAAACTATCAAATAAATAAGATACAGCTTTTTCATTCCCAGTGGTAATGTGTGGCTTTTGCTAAGGGAATTGCTCGTACCTCTGTGCAGAGATTTCAAGAGTCCAGATCTCCCATGTTCCACTTTCCAGTAGGCATCTCTGATTTTAACTTGAGATGGCTTTTGCCAGGGTGTTCCCACTGAATCTGGATGTTGCTGCCTCCTCAAAAATCACCAGGATCTCCTTTCTCCTCATGCCATGACATTATGTCAGTGAGATCTCACTCATCAAAGGTCCAGATTCAAAGTATTTCTGTTACTGATATAAAATAATTTTGTTGATTCACTACCCAACACATAAAATTATCAGAAATCAAATCTTTCAAAAATACAGCATTTGAAAATTTTTCACTTTATGGTTATTATCTAACTCTTACCAAGTCTACATGCAAATTAAATGAACTGTTTTAAAAATAAAATATTTTCATAAAGCTAAAGTTTGTAAAGAGGGTAGAGGAACACCCCACCACATCTGTGTTGCAACTGGACTCCACAGTAAACCTTTGGTAGGTGAGCAATGATGGCTCTCAAATGCTGCTGTCAGGGTGTGGTGTGCACGTGGCATCACTAGGTAGAGGCAGGCCAAGCCTGAGAGCTTTGGGCAGTGGGGGTGTCCTGTGGGATATATAAAATCATGAATGTAATGAGTCAGGCAGAGTCATTTGTTTGCCCTCCCTTCCAGTATGAGAGATAGAAGGAACTAAAGCAGCGCTGGACTGAGCACCAGCAAAGGAGCTGAGTGTCATCAGGCAGAGAATGGTCAGAGTGTGGAAGTGTGCAAAGGTAGTGCATGGGCTGAAGGATTAGTTTAAGAAGTAGAAATCCCCTGAGGATTGGTTAGGACAGCTGAACCATGCCACGATCAGGAGGTCTGTGAACAAAGGAGAGTTAGAAGCTGCAAGAAATGAATCAGAGGGAAGAGGTGGAGATTCCTGCCTTCCCTGCCTTGTGCTGATAGCCACACTACCAGGCAGGATGTTAGGCTAGATGGGCCTCTGGTTTGGTTCAGAAATACTGTTCTTATTTACATAGATGCAAACGTAGATAACGTGTTTTGAAATAAGCCATGGATGTTAGTTTGTAAAATGCATTAGGAATATTTCTCAAGGTGACAAAAGTTACAGAGGATCTTGATTTTCCTGCTTAGTTTTTAAAAATTTTCTGAGTTTTTAATAAAATATTTCTCTTGCTAACTCTTCTACTCACTGATCATCTGTTGGAACATTTGCAAAGCAAAAGTGCATCTCACTGTGCAGCTGTTCTGGTTGCAGCTACAGATGTAGAACAAGCATGGCTCTATCCATTGTGATGTAGTTGCAGCCCAATTCTCTCTGAATTGAGACTCTGAGAAAATGAAGACTATCACAAAGGGAACAAATAACCACAGAGGGTCAGTGGAGCAGGCTTTCTAAACTATTCATTTGTAGACAATGAATAATGACATTGCTATCATGAACTATCATGAATTGGGACTGACCTTTGTAATGGGGAAAAACCTTAACTTAGAAATTTTGTATTGTCCTTTAGCATGTCATAAGTCATTAGTAGTATGTTTTTTGGGAATTCCATGGAGTCAGAAGAAAATTAAAATACAAAATGTAGGTGGATTGGTTTCCAGATGCAGTTTCTGCCTTTGCAATAAGCTTTCCCACACGTTTTAGTACCTGTGACACATTGTGGAGGCTGATATTAATTGTTAGTGCCAATGCTTTCATGAGTGCCCACTGATTTACACTGGCTCAGTGTTTGAGTGCTCAAAGGAAGATGTCATCGGGAACTGCTCTAGCTGACTAAGTCCCACTTACTTCAATGGGCGTTAAGTGCCCAACCACATAAACATCCTCTGTGAAACTTACCAGCTACTCTATTGCATTTTAGCAAATATCTTCCTTTATGATGTATGTTCTCTCCAGAGGACAAAGATGTCCAGAAGACATTTTTTTTGTCCCCACATATGATCTTATAAGGCCCCTGCTCACCAAAACTGATATAAGGTCCCTGGGAGGGCATCAATAGTCCAGAGCAATCTTTCCCTCGTTCTTGAGGCAAAGAGTAACCTAGGTAGACTTAGCATGGTCTGCAAGTGACACAACTCTCATAAGACACACTATTGATGTTAAAAACAGGAAGAACCACTTCCATTTTTAAATCATCGGATGCTGTGTAAGCAGCAGCACACGTGAATTTTTACAACTAGTACTGATCAGTGTAGTTAATTACTGTAACTGACATAATGTCCCAAGCTGGTAATTAGTCTGAAGTACATTTTACACTGGTTGCAGTCTATATGCTACATCAATAAAACAGCACAAATATTGGGAGAGCTATTTTATATATATATATTTTGCCATAAAACAAAACTCCTGTATTATATTGTTTGCTGTATAAGAAACTGGAGGTAGAGCACAGTGTAACTCCTGGTTATAATTTTATTCTGGACCTTTCTGCTAATTAGCAGGACATTGCTTTTATTCATGAGCTTGCTCTCTATAAAAGTAACTGAGAATTGGTATGATTTCATAGAGTCATAGAATCACAGAATGATATGGGCTGGAAGGGACCTGTAAAGATCATCTGGGACAATTGCTCTGCCATAGACAGGAACACCTTCTTCTCGCCCAGGTTGCCCAGGGCCCCATCCAGCCTGGGGTATCCACAGTTTCTCTGGACAACCAGTTCCAGTGCTTCACTACCCTCACTGTAAAACATTTCTTCCTTATATCCAGTCTAAATCTACCCTCTTTCAGTTTAAAACTGTTACACCTTGTCCCATCACTACAGGTCCCAGTAAAAATTCTTTCTCCATCTTTCTTACAACCCCCGTTTTATATATTGAAAGGCTGCAGTGAGGTCTCCACGGAGCCTTCTCTTCTCCAGGCTGAACAAGCCCATCTCCCTCAGCCTGTCTTTGTAGGAGAGGTGCCCCAGCCCTCTTGAGTATCTTTGTGGCCTTCTCTGCACCTGTTCCAACAGTTCCACATCTTTCTTGTTCTGGGGCCCCCAGACTTTAAGTGAGGTCTCACAAGAGTGGAGTAGAGGGGCAGAATCAGGCACATGCAGGTCACACTTCTTTTGAGGCCAGCTAGGATACAACTTAGCTTTCTGGGCTGTAAGTGCACACTGCTGGGTCATATCCGATTTTTCATCCACAGATATCCCCAACTTCTTTTCTCAGGGCTGCTGTCAATCAATTCATCATCCATACTGTACTGATATTGTACTGTAGAGCTGGGGATTCCTCCAGCCTGTGTGCAGCTCTTTGCATTTGGCCTTGTTGAACCTGATTAGGTTCACATGTGCACACTTCTCCAGCTTGTCTGGTCCCTTTGGATGGCATCCCTTTGTTCTGTCATATCAGTTGCACCATGGTGTCATCTGAAAACTTGCTGAGGGTGCATTAGATCCCACTGCCTATGTCATTGATAAAAGAACCCTGAAGGACAGAACTCATTACTGGTTATCACTTGGATATTGAGCCATTCATTGGAGTTCTCTGAATGTATATATCTTTAGATATATCCAGCCATTTTTTTTATCCATTGAAAAGTCCATCCATATACCCAATTTAGAGGCAAGAATGTTATGAAGGAAATTATCAAAGGCCTTACAGAAGTGCATCACTAGCAGTATTACACTGTCTGTGTACCTTGCACTGGTTTGATTGGCTTACTGACAGTAGTAATGTAATTACCTGGAGAGACACAGAATTCAGATGCATAGCCTTGCAAATGATATGTGTATATGAATGAGTTACTTTCTAATGGTTAGTGTAAAACAAACAAATAGAAAAACAATCCCCAATAGTAATACTGAATCTGACTCAGTCAGATAACTGGGAGATAACTGATTGTGCTAGTACATTAATGTATATAGTGAAAATTTAATCAGAAACATACATACAGCATATAGAGTGTCATCCACAGAAATGGGATTTTGTATAATTTTTTTCTCTTTTACATTACATGTCAATGAAATTTTGACATTACAAATTAAATGCAATGTGAAAGCATATTAGTGTATTAGTAAAAAAGTAACTTCAGAAGAGTATTAGTCTAGCTTAGTTTAAAATTCTAGCTGCGAAAATCAACTGATACACTGATACTTGTCTATTCAAGTCCACTGTCCTACCTTAGCAAATGTGCTAGGCCGTACACATAGAACATAGCACCTCAAATTTGCAAGTTTCTCCTGGTGTGCTTTATGATTGAACACGCTCTACTGTGCAACTTCTTCAGATCCTTCAATACTGAAATCTATTTCATCTTATCAAAAAATAATCTTTTTCACTGAAAACATATATATATATGTTTAATTAAATTATCAGGTGAAGAAAAAGGGGAGAAAACAAATGGAGAGAAATAAAGAACACTCAGGGTAAGATGAAAAGAAGGTAAGACAGAAGTTTATATGAAGTTTATCATTAATTTTAACCAAGTACAGTGTTAAGGTAAGAAGAAAATCCAAGAAAGAGATAAGATTTGCTCAATGCTGAATTACTTTTATAGGTATGAAAATAGTTTTGAATGAAATTACATATCTGAAACCAGGGTAGGGAAATGGTGAATTGCACCAACAATGCCCTACCGTCTGTGGGAAGACTCCCATGAAACTCCACTGTCTGGGCTTGAGATCTACAGAATTTGGTTAGGCTGATTCCTAGTTACTTGCCTTGACATGGTCTGATTTTCATAAGGGGTTTAACATTGGTTTTGCTGAGTATGAAACACCTCATGTTTACGCTATTTGGTAAGCAAGAGCAAGATTAGTCATTTAAACATCTAATAGCTAAGAGTTTTGATGGATTAGATTGTTTGCATGTCTAAGGGCAAGCATATGCTTTGATGTTCACCTGATCCAGGGCATCTGTTGGTCATCTGGGCAGCTTCTACTGCAGTCTTCTGGCGATGTTCATCTGTGTCTCTTTGTAGCCCACAAGAAAGTGCCTACAGTTTTTGAAGGTTGAATTTGACACACATAAAGGCTTAGAAAACAACAACAACAAAAACCCAACAAAGCCCAAAACCAACAGTAAATAACCCCCACAATATGACAGTACTGTATGCTTCAATTAAATCAGAAAACCCATTGTGAAATAGTAATAGAACGTGAAGAAGTAGGAGTAGAAGAAACAAAAGGACTATAAAATTCTTATTGTCAATCTGCACCACCATAGCTATGCTGCAAATTTCCTGGAGGAGAAATGCTAGCTATAGTACATGTGATGCAATCCGTCTTGCATAGATGTAGTTTTCTATCACTAGGTCTCAAGGTAGTGATATTCCCATGTAGCAAATGAAGAGGCAAGAACACAGAGAGATGAGGTGTTCTACCTAAAATTACCCATACCTATATTACAGTTACTTCTGAGCAGCAGCAGTCCCCTCTCCATGCAGAAGGACAGCACACTCTCAGATACGTTCAGGGGGCTGTATAGATAAAGAGATAAAACCTAGCCTAGAGATAAAACCTTTTAGATTTCTGAAAACCTGAAAAAGCGCTAACTTCAACTTTTCTGTCTATTCCTATGAATCATTTGTGCTACTTCTTTTCTACAGTTTTACACTTCAGCTTGTCTCTTAACTCTTCTTTCTGACTGAAGGTGAAGGCACCAGCCATTAGTTGCAGCCATGTGTGCTGGACATTTGCTCAAGCAAATAAACATCATTTTTATCTTGCTGTGCTAAGTCTGGGGAAAAAAAAAAAAAAAAAAAGAAAAAGTAAGAAACAGTAAATTGTATTGTAGGGGGAAAAAAAACTCAGAATTAATAACTTAGAGACATCTGGAATTTTTGGCAGCTCAGAATCTGGTGTAGTCTGAATTAAACAAAGAGAAAAGAAAATACATTGATGTGACTGATTCCAGAGGAAAACAGGACTTTGTTTTTCTAAACCTGCTTTTTTCTCTCAGATGGAAGAACAGCAGGTCTAAAGCACATGTATCTTCTTACTTGTCTTTCTAGCTTACATCTGCAAGTAGTGTATTTTCTACTAAGGAGTGTCCATTTACTCTTAGAAACACCTGCCAAAGAATTGTGATTTTCACGTAACAACAGTATTGGACTATCTTCAGAGTCTTTATCTCTTAGAATCATTTGAGTTAGAAGGGACCTTTGAAGGCCATCTAGTCCAACTTCCCTTCAATGAACAGGGACATCTACAGCTAGATGAGGTTGCTCAGACCCCTGTCCAGCCTGACCTTGAAGGTCTTCAGGGATGGGGCATCCACCACCTCTCTGGGCAACCTGTGCCAGTGCTTCATCATCCTTACTATAAATAACTTTTTCCTTATATCCAGGCTATATCTCCCCTCTCTCAATTTGAAACCATTTCCCCATGTCCTGTCACAACAGACCCTGCTAAAGAGTCTGTCCCCTTCTTTCTTGTAGCCCCAGTTTAGATACTGAAAGGCCACTGCCAGGTCTCCCTGGAGCCTTCTCTTCTCCAGGCTGAACAGCCCCAGCTCTCTCAGTCTGTCCTCACAGGGGAGGTGTTCCATCCCATGGACCACTGTTGTGGCCCTCCTCTGGACGTGCTCCAACAGGTCCATGTCCTACCTGTACTGAGGACTCCACATCAGGATGCAGCAGTCCAGGGGGTGTCTCACCAGGACAGAGCAGAGGGGCAGGATCACCTCCCTTACCCTTACCCTGCTGGCCACACTTCTCTGGATGCAGCCCAGGATGCGGTTGTCTCTCTTCTATTGGGGACCCCAGAAATGGACACAGCGCTCCAGGTGTGGCCTCATCAATGCTGATTAGAGGGGAAGGATCACCTCCCTTGGCCTACAGGTAATAATCTGCTTAATGCAGCCCAGGATACCGTTAGCCTTCTTAGTGGTAAGGGAACATTGATGGCTCATGCTCAACTTGATGTCTATCAGGACCATCAGGTCCTTTTCTGCAGAGCTACCTTACAACTGGGTGGCCTGTATTGGTGCCTGGGGTTGTTCCTCCTCTTGTACAGGATTCTACAGTTCTCCTTGTTGACATTCATGAGATTCCTGTCATCTCCCCTCTCCAGCCTGTCAGGGTTCCTCATGGCAATATGACTCTCTGGTGAATCTGCCTCTCTCTCGGGTTTTGCTGATTCTTGGAAAAACCTCTGTTGGGTGGTCATTTGCTTTCAAAAGTAGTGAGACCATGACACTTCGCAAGTTTTGTTGTGAACGAAGCGCTTGTATTAACGTATGACTGAATCACAATGCATTGCCATCTACTGACAGCAGCTAAAACTGCAGCTTCTTAAAGAGAGTTTCATGGCGTGGAGTTTCTAACGGCAAATTATAATTCAGATATTTAAGCAAAGGCTCCATCTGTACATAGAGTAACAGATCTAGAAGTTGGTGCTATGACATCATTCATCAACACTGCTTATGTTTTTAGCTTTGGACATTTTTACAGATTGAGAGATATCTTAGATGTATAAAGATACTTTTCTGTCACTTTTCACTATCGTGATAGCCAAGGGATGACAGAAATTATAAACTAATAATCTTTCCCTACTTCTGCAGAAGTTAGGTGTATTAAGTAAGTCTATTAATATAGTTTGACAGACACATATGTCCGTATGTGGAGATCTGGAATTTATGAGTGAATTTTGCTTAAAATAGAAATATATGCTAATGAAACTAATATTCTTTCCCTTAATGTGACAGTGACCTTGGTCAGGAATGTGTGACACAGCATATTAGGCACAGAAAGTGGACACTGAAGCCTCCAAAGCACTGAGAACCATTGAGAAACATTGGGACGGAAAGGAAAGAAAGACCTCTCCGTGCCTTATGTTCAGATGCCTTACCTCCTCTTGAGGGTGGCTGGAAAGATGACACAGGATTTAGAGCACCGGGACCACCACTGATATTAAACCTTTGATTGTGGCATCATATCGTGGTAGTTGTCTCTGCTTAGGAATGTGAGGCTGTGTTTTCCAAGGATATTGCCTTGGTAAATGATGACGCAATGCTGCAGAGTTCAGAAACAAGGATAAGGATAATCTGAAAAAGCTCTTCCAAAATTGCCTTCAACTTTCAGCAACTGTGTAAGCTTATACAATGGAAAGGTCACTGGCAGGTCATAGCTGTGCAGTTTTCTGTAATTTATTCTGTAGTGATGATATGCACTTTGTGCAGATCATAATAGTTTTTAAGACAAGTTTTAGTCTCTGCTACATTTGACTTTTTTTTTTTTTGTTTCATAAATATCTTTGATATTGCAAATAATCCTTTATAACGTGCTTAACTTTGTCACTTTTGTTTTTATGAGAAAGTGATTTTATGGTTTTAAGCATTTATATCAAGCCTCCGTTTCTGCGTCTAGGGCTAGATCATGATAGTATTTTTCCAGTCTTTTTTGGCTTCTACATATTTGTGTTTAATAGACCTTCATATTTTGTTTTCAAACCATTTTATGTCATTTTATCCTTAGCTTGTTCTGTGTTCACTTGATAAATGTATATTTATTTCACTTATCAGTTGAAATGTTGGATAATGTCTCAAGAGATCAGCAGTAACCGAAGAAACCCCTAACTTGCAGTTAATTTGTCAAAAATTTAACATATTGAATGAGTTTGTCCAGGCTTGCCATGTTATGAATGTTATTGCTGTTCAGCAGCTATTTAAGAAATCAACACGCAATGAGTTAGTTTCAAAGTTTTTGCCAATGAAGAAATGTCCACATATCAAAGACTGAAATATATGGGAGTTGGAACTAGGTGATCTTAAAGGTCCCTTCCAACCCAAACCATTCTATGATTCTGTGATTATCATTGACACTAACTGACCTTCATTCTGGCATATCAACTCACAGAACTAAGGATGAATATTTTGGGAAGTTAAAATAACTTTTCACTCATTTATTACAGTTCTCTTAATGGGTCTTATGGAAAGTCTGCATGATTGGTAGTTCAAATGACTCTGCTGTAGTAAGATTTTTTTTTTCCTTCACGAAAACAATTTTCTTGCTCCCCAGATTACTTTTTTTTTTGTAGTCTCATGGAAACAAAAACAAAAAGCAAACAAACAAACAAACAAAAAACCAACAAAACCTGTTCTTCTAGTGTTGGACTTTTCCCAATATTTCCATAAAGACTGTTGGTGTACTTTTCTTGCTTAAGCTTGTATGAATAATCTTTCGTTCAGTAGCTGAAAGACTTGTCACTGAATACTAGGATTTCTTCCCTAGACTTCTGCCTTTCATTTGTATTACATCCTCTTGATCTTCCGGGCACTGTGAAACAGAGAGATGTGAATAGATCAGTTCCTTTTGTTAAAGACACCATACCCTCAGTTGTGGTGCAGAATTTTCTTTTGTACCTCAGGGTTTTATTATTTTGCTGGAGCTTCATATTCAAGGTTTTACCTTCTGCCTCCTAATCATGGTAGAACTTGGTTCTGGTGCTCCTTCCTCTATGCTTTTCCTTGCAGAAAAAATGGGTCATTGTTAGCAATTGTCACTTTCCATGCCAGCAAATGAACCAGAAGAGGGTACAGATGTTAGCTAGGAAATACAGGGGGTTCTTAATGTCTTTATGAGTTACAGACTGGTCTGGTGCAATGGCCAAAATCCATAGAGAGGAATGTCTGAAGCTGATTACAGCCTTTCTAATGACATGCACAATGGTGAGGGGAGTTTTGGGCTGTACCACCTTTGCCTCCTAAGTCCTTTGCAAACAGGCTGACTGAAAAATGGCAATGAAACCATGTGTTGGAAGGTAGACACTGCTGAACATTACTTTCTTTGAGTAAATGTTATCTAGTGTAACATGCTTATTGTAGTTTGTCTGCATTAAAGTGGATGTGATTTTTAGCAGGTTTTGGTCTGTGTTTTACATGTGGCATTGTGGAGGGTTGTGGAGTCATAAAGTCTGAGTATTTTAATGCTCCCAAGTGCATTGTGTCTGAAACAATACGTGCAGGCTAGGAGTTCTTTTCACCCCTATTTGTCAGCTGCCCTTAGGATAGTAATAAGTACTTCAAGACATGTAGCAATTAGGTAGGAAACAGTGGTTCCAAAATTCATCTTAGAACAAATAAGTAATGAATTGCTTGGTTGCACTGAGGTGTAAATCTACAGTATTCACTGTATCCTCTTCTGAGTGAAGCCACAGCTATGCAGCAAAAACAATTATCTGAGCTGTGAGCCTATTTGTCAGTATAGCTGGTGCTATAAACAGTCAGAGTAGCAGACGGTGTGTGATCTCAGACGTTATGATTAAAGAAAGCAGCTGTATTCATAACCATGCAGCCAGACATCCTTTTAAGCTAGGATAAAGGCAAGAATATGGTTTGAAGTAGAAAAGAGTATTATCACTAAAGCTAATATATATACATACATTTTCATATAATCTTCCAAGTGCTTGTGACTTCAAATTTTCAGAACTAGTCTAAAAAAAACAGAACATATGGATATGTAGAAACTCTACTAAATATTTTTTCTTTCTAATAAAACAATTCATTTGGCAGATTTTTTTTTTTTTTTTTTAATCAGAATTTAAAGCTGTTTTCAGGCTTCTAATAAAACATTCTGATTATTGATGGAGTAACACAGATTCAGTGATCAAGAACAGTTTGGATATATTCCTTTAAAACATGTATGCCACCCTAATTTCTTGTGATCTACATTACTGGACTAGAAAATCTTTTAAAATGGCTGCTTTATGAGACTTCTGATGCTTTTCCTCTGAACCTGAAAATCATGTATACAAGTAGAGTGTAGAGTACCTAAGTATGATTAAAAATACACCCTGTTTTGCTTTTGGCTCAAGTTCCAAATTTTTACAGAAATTTGAAATGCAGTATTTCAGAAATGCAAGAAAAACCTCAGATGGCTCCAGAAACAATACCTGCTAAACATGTTTTGAATTTAGATTTGGCTTAGTTATGATTTGCCTTTTAATTTGATGTTCAGAAACCCTCTACTCAGGCAAGGTTTTTTCTGCAATTGTGTTTAAGAAGTAGCTGTTTTTATTGATTGATTTATTTATTTTTCCTGTGCATACCATTGTGGCATCAGAGCAAGGTTATTTGTATTTCTGCTACATGGTAGTGCCTAATCAGCGTTCAAGAGCTGAAGGGTTGATTTCAGAGTCAGTATTGAAAACTAATGCAGGTCAGCTTTTAGGTTCCTTGCATGAAATTAATTAATAAGATTTGTCACCTGAGATGGTGCCTGCCCAGCCCTGCCAGGGACTCCCTGGTGCTTCCATCACCATCTTTTTGCCCTGCTGCAGGGTTGTGCCCGCTGGGGATGTTTTAACCCTCCTGGGGCCACCCTCATTCTGCCATGACCCCACCTGTTGCAGCCTCCTGCTGCTCCCAGACATGATCAACATAATCGTCCACTGAGCTGTGAAATGATGCGGGATAATGAGGATGATAGGTGCAGACTTACCATTAATGCTCTTCAGGCTCATCTGACTCATTTGGATGCAGGCGGTTAGGGAAGGATCCACGTAAGTATTACCTTACGTAGTAAAAAAGGCCTTTTCAGCAGCGTACCTACATTGCTGTGACGTCTGCTTACTTTCATATCCATGTACAGAACTTCCTGAATTTACCATCTAATTAAATAGGGAAGGATATGCATTTTGTGTTTCCAAAAGCAAAGCAACATTTTAAAATTCCATCCTGAAAAGAGTCACCTTAGCAAAAAGATCTGCTAAAAAATTATTGATTTAATCAATAAGTTTTACAGTATATATGGAAAGCAATGGAAAATGCACCTTGAATCATGGAAAGTCAACAATCCGAACATTTGTTCTTGTTAGAATGGGTGTGCAGCTGATGTGCAGAAGAGGCAGAAGAAAAATTATGGTAGTTATTTGATTGTGAATAGGGCATGGCACTATAACATCAATGCTGATTGCAAGCAAAATTTAATCTTGCAAATTTACTGAGGCACTAATATTTGTACCAAGAACAGTTATATGATCCTTCTTTGATGTTCCCTTCACTTCCTTTGGGCATCAGATAGGTTATCACTTTAGTGATATGATGAAGAGTATGTGGACTGATACTTTCCACTTCTTTCATTGCAAGTTGTTTCGTCAGATTTGGCTCTGGTAAAGGGATAATTATTTATTTTGATCTTCATCCTCTGTATTCTGTTTTGTTCAGTGAACTCATTTAGTAATTAGTTCTCTGAACCTGTCTGCACTGGGTCTATTTCTGTCATTTGGTATATAGTAAAATCACTATGTATTGTTCTGATTGTGTTGCTGTTAAATAGAGATAAATTAAATTTGAAGGCTTTTAATTTTATTTTATTTTGCCAGACTAGTGTTCTGCAAAGAGGACTTTGTGTAAATGAAAACTGACTGTATTGCCTATGCTGTCATTTATGTTTGTGCCAGAGTTGCAGTTGAGTGGTACCAAGCTAAACTGATACAGTTTGTCCTCAATCCCTGCTTAGCATTTGTTCTCCAAGGGTAAGCAGAAACATAGCTTGTAGCTCCATGCTATGTTACCTCCATCCAGCGGCAAGCCTGTCTTAAAACTCTTGCACTCTCTTTCTGCCTCCTGGCCCTGGCTCCCATGTCATGTCGTAATTTGGCTCTCCATTCTGGGCTGATACAGTAAGAGACTATACAGTTTGTGATTCTGTGGTGTAGATAGGATGACTGCACTAACGTGACCTAAGAAAATAACTATTTTGATTAGTGACGCAGTCTGCAGAGCAGCCCCAGTTTCAGTGGTACACCAGAAAGGGCAGGAACTGTTGGAACTTGTGGAGGCAGAGTTAACTCCTGCATTCACGAAAGTAAGTCACAAATCAAATTGGATTTGGCTTGCCTATGCTTAGATGTTGCATTGTAGTAAAAAAACTAAGCTAAAGCTGATCAATGACTGAGTCAGGAGACCTTGAGAAAAAAATAAAATAAGGTGTGCAATTCACCTGTATCATACTAAGTGTTCATCCAGTGACTACATTCAGGCTACACTTTTTCTGTAGTTCTTTTATTTCTCTACATTTTTTGTATGCTGCCTTTGCATTTTTTGCTATTAATATAATATCATTTGGTTGGCAGTGATTGATAAATCAGCCCCCAATGCACACACATTCCTTTCCTTTTCATATACAGAGTCAAATATTTTCCAATATGTTAAATAAGTGATAATGAAGTGTTATTGATTCGAATTTCTGAGGAAGACAGAGCTACTTTAAGACTATGCTCCTGATTTGACTGCAACAGTCAAACATATTAAAATTCTTTAGCTGCTTCTTTTTAGAAGTACTTGCAGAATCATAAACTTGAATACCATGTTCATCACTCATTCGAAGATGTTCTTCTTTCTGTTACTAAAGAAGTGGAGAAGTCTACCAACTGCATTTTTAGAACATAATTATTAATTTGCTGAATTGTACAAATCATATCTTATTGTGCATAGTTTAACTTTGGGCTTGCAGAGATGATTTGAATGTTTCTTTAATTTTTTAATTTTAATGTTTTTTTTTTTTTTTTTAATTTTTTGGAATTATAAATCCTTCCCAGATACATAAAAGCACAGGAGTTAGGATTTTGTATACTGAGTAATTTGAGAATGCAGTAAAGGAAGTCAAAGTAGTTCATAAAATGTGTTTTATAGACAACAGAGTAGAGCATAACTTGCATGAAAATAAATGCCTGTCATAATTGTGTACATAGACATAATCTCTTCGGGTACATTTGAAGCATAGGATGCTAATGTTCTAACAAAAATATGACTAAACAACTGGATATATTTTGTCTGTAAGCTGAATTTCAAGTCAGTCCAAAAAATACTCTCAAATATTTTCACAATTTCAAAAAAAAAAAAATACAAAAACAACCCAATGTTAAAATTTGGAAATGAAAAGTAAGGTAACCAGAATCACTGGATAAACTTCCAGATAAACTTCCTTCAGGCATCCGAGTGAAAGCTCCGAAGAAAAACAAATAGCTTTTGTAATAGTATGGATAAGAGGTACCAGTAGTCACTTAGGAGCATCTCAGGAAGTGGGGTATTCTGCAGATCCTTACCACTTTTTCTTAGCTGGGTCACACTGAAGGAATTCTAGGTGAGGAATGCTGAGGAAGCTATGACAGAATTGTCTAGTTAAATACAGACTGATAACTGCATTTTGTATTATTTTATCTGTTAAATCATCTTTTACTTGTAACAAGTTATTTCTAATCATTTGCTTTCAAACATGACTCTTGATTAATAAAATGTTTGGTTTGTTCCACAGTTAAGGTTGTCCCCTGTTGTAGATGCAAGGTGAATCAGGATAAGGCTGTTATTTCACACACAGTCAGGCTCCTTTTGCTAAGTTATTTCAAATACATGATAGGGTGCTTTTGTTTGTTAAATCTATGCTACTTAAACATATATCTAAGGTAAAAGCTGTTTGTCATGAGGAAAAATGTAAACCTGTATACAGCATCTAAGTGTCCCCCACTGTGCAACATCTTTTCTCAGTAGGGCACTTAGGCATTTAAACATTAGTGTCAGTCATAGATGAGTATGTTGCAGGATAATTTTTCCTTTTTTTTTTTTTTTTTTCCCCAGTAATAATAATGAAGACAAACAAACTTCTTCCATTCTTTTGACCCTAGCATGCAAAACCTAAATAGTAAACTAAACATTCATGAAAGTTTAATTACTTAGGAAATTAGTATCTTCTTATATTTCAGTCAGTGAAACTTCACCAGCACCGTCCGTTCAGTGACAGACAGGACGATGTCGATGTGGATAACGCTTTATCGTGAACCGCTCAACCTTCAGACTATCTCCTGTACAGGTGGCAGTTGGAGCAGCCCTGTGAAATACAGTTACAATGCCTGATCATGAGAAGCCAATCACCATTGAAGAAAATGGTAATTACAACTATAATTAGATTTCTTAAGCACGTATTCTTTTCCTGCATGTATCTCAACAGTGTGAAAGTTTTGTTTTATTCTTGTTCCTTTTGATTTTTTCTCATTTGTTCAAAAGTGTGTTTTATCTGGCTGTTGAAGGCAGCTTTGCTGTAAGTTGGCTAGCTATAGGATAACAGTGTTGTTCTCTACTAGTCTGTAAATCAAAAGAAACCAAACACAGCCCTGTTACTTTTTGTATGTGTATATGTAGTTAATGGGGAAGATTAAGAAAATTAGAATATTTTGTGGCTTCTATAAGTTGCACAAAGAAAGTACCTCTTTTGCTTGTTCTTTTCAGCAATTATTGTTAAAATCAAACACATACCTCATAGTAAGATTATGCAACAGCAATATTTTCATGCTGATACTGAAATGTTCTGAGTAAAATAAATGTTTTTGTAGAATTATAATGTCGTGGCTAGCTCCGACAAAGTGCAAAGCAACTCAATGATATGGGAAGTTCTCTCAATTCTCATGGACAATACTATTCTTTCAAAATAAAGATCATAAATATTGATCTTTTCTATATGGGTCAGGCATGATCTTCAGCATGGAAAAAAAATTGCCAGGGACCTTATTCTAAAATGGTTTCTGAATGAATTCATTCTTGCTAGGTCTAGCTAAGTACCAGTAGGTTGAAATTATTTAGTTTGGAAGAGAGAAGACTCTGGGGAGACCTCACTGCAGTCTTCCAATACTTAAAATGAGCTTACAAGCAGGAGGGAGAGCAACTTTTTACATGATCTGATAGTGATAGGACATTGGGGAATGGATTTAAACTGAAAGAGGGGAGGTTTAGATTTGATGTTAGGAAGAAGTTCTTCACCGAGAGAGTGGTGAGGCGCTGGCACAGGCTGCCCAGAGAAGCTGTGGCTGCCCCATCCCTGGCTGTGTCCAAGGCCAGGCTGGATGGGTTCCTGGGCAGTTTGATCCAGTGAGCTGGTGGCTGGCAGCCCTGTCCACGGCAGGAGGCTGGAAGTAGATGATCTCTGAGGTCCCTTCCAACCCAAGCCATTCTATGATTCTATGATTCTATGACATGCTGAGGGACTTGGGCTACCTTCTTCTCAGGCAACTAATTCATCGCTGTTGAACCTCTGTTCTCCAGTTAATACTTTTTTATCCAAGTCACAGTGGAGGTCTGTTGGTCTTCCTTAGCTCCTGTTGGCTGTGCAAGTGACATCTACCAGTTACATTTACCTGAATTTTCAAGTGTGCTACTGGGCTCTTGTTCCAGTATAAAGCTTCTGTAATGCACAGACAGTTTATTAGCTGTCTATGCTGACAACTTTCTGGCACTGGAAAAAGTCCATTTTGTTTGAGCTGAGAGAATGTTATTATGAATGCTTGCAGTACCTATCTGTGCATTATTCACTTCATTATCTTAGCAATTAATTAATAAATAGACAATTATTTTGTAGCTTAGAATAGGCAAAAGGTCTGACATTGTTTTTTGATTCTTATAAAAATCCCCACTGATTTTTTTCAAGGCATGGCTATTCAGAATTGCTTAGCAGAAGTCAATTTTACACAGTAGCAGTGTTAGTAGTAATATTACAACAGTAGGCTGTATTTTATGGGTTGCTTCCAGGAAGCAATATCACTCCCACTATTAAACATTAAGGAAATTTTGTTAGCATTAAAATAAAGTTATAAGAAAAACATGAAATCTAGCTGGTGTCCTCTGGTAAGTGATATGCAAAGGACCTGGAAAGTTAAGAATAAAAGAGTCCCCCTAGTCTGCTAAATGGCCACCTCATAGCAAAGACTCCTATGGTTTTATGAATTGTGTTCTGTGCTTGATTTCCTCACTAGTCAACATGCTGACATTTTGAGTTCTTTCCTGAGCAGTCAGCTGAGATTAATGTTCTGTCTCTGACTTGCAGGTAATTCTGAGCCAATGCTCAGTACACTCTCCTCTAATCTAGCTGGCTCTTTTGTAGCTGTAGTTTAAAACATAAATAGGACTTCAAGTGAAATGCTAACTTACTCAGATAAGAATTTTGCTGACATCAGTCTAGAAGAATGACAAACCTTCCGTAAAAGTACTGGGAAAAAGGAATCAGGAGGTGACTGGCTTTCTTAGAGAATAAAGAGTAATGGAGTATAGCTTCAAATATATCTAATAATATACATATAATTAGGGCTGGATACAGTACCCTGAAGGATGTGACAGCTGAGCAACAGTTTGCTCTGGGGTCACATAAATTCAAGTTGTCTGACTCAAAGTCTAATTACCCAAAATGAGCCCCATGAGTGCTAATACTGTGAAGAAATGAGGTCTGATAAACATTTTCTGGAAGATTGAGTAATTCTAGACATTGCTATAGTGTGACTTGCTTTCAGCCAAGCTTTGCTGAACTTTTAATAAGTAGGATCACGTGAAGATCTGTTTAAAAAACCAGAAGATAGGTTGTGGACCTAGAAGGATCCTACATAGTGATGATTTTTTTTCCCGCATCAAAGACTATACAATTTAACAAGCCAGAGCATCAAAATGCTCTTTCATTTTCCTGTGGGACGGTAATACAGTGCCTCAAGAATGCCCCTCTACTGTTTCTCTATGTTGTGGTTCACTAAAGAACATTTAAACGTAGTGCTAAATTGCATTTAGATTTAGTGTAACTGTGAAAAGTAATTTGTGCATAGTTAAAATACTTCTCCAGTAATTCAGTAAGACAGAGTTTGCCACAAGCAACAAAATTCTGAGTTAGGAGCTGCTTATCCTCTTGTTTTTCTTTTTGAAAATTATTACGATGTTAATGATCTGAAATAGCTGTCTAGTTATAATGCTGTTGAGCACATTCATAATTATTTCTCTGTCTTATTGCTCATATACCCAACCAATTAACAACATTGTTCTTTCTATGATGTGAACAAAACCCTCAAACAAACAAAAAAAAACAATTAATACAGTTTGACTGAATTACAGGTTTCCAGGGACAGCTGTAATGTGAGTGCAGGGCTGGGGAACTATGTATCTTACGTGAATGCATGCATGTGTTCTATTCAAGATAGAGCTCAGGATGTTCAAGATATTTGTCCTCTTCCTTAGTGACTGGAAGACCTGAGTGTTTTGTGTGTCTTCTATCTTTTAAAAATAGATTATAGTACAATGCTTTCTGCATCACAACCCAAGACCTAGGAAAGATCTCTCACTCTGTAGATACAGAGGAAAGACAGTGACAAACCCCCAACATTCTTCCTGCAGCTTTGAAAGAAATTGCACAGCTGGATGCAGCACAGGGAGGCTTTAGGTACTTTTTGAATGAATCACAGCAACGTGTATGCCATTGAGCCTCATGATAATTGTCTGCTTAACATAAAATGAGTAGAAGGCTTTGTTTTATTTTGTTACATTATGCTATGTTTTGTTTTAGAAGTGTAAGCTTGGAGAAAAATTCTGATGAGTACATACAATAAGCAAGCAACAAAATTCTTCATATCTCTAGATAAGCACGGGGCTGTGGAGGTAGGAATGTTCTGAAATTCAGTTTGGAGCCAAGATATTAAATTTTTGCAGAAATCATTTTAGAAGATGTACTTGTTCTTCTTGAATATGGTTCTTCTAGCCACGTGATTCCATGTAATTACTGGTTATTTTTTCTAGATTTGTTTTGTGGAAATAATGACTCCCATTTGATTTCAAGCTTTTTTTTTTTGTTTTGTTTCTCTTAATTTCTTTAAAAACTTGTTGTTACTTATGTACCTGAGAACTGCTATGAAAAATAAAAGACATAAACACACTGGGCTCACTATGCAGATACACTCTTTTCTAGCAGCATTCCCAGTACTTTCTTCAAGAAGCCTGAAATCTATTAGTTTAACACTTTATTTTACCTGAAATGCTTGTTTCAGACTAGCACATTTGTTATATTTATGATATTAAAATTAACTAAAATTCAACAGCTACATTCTGCGGTATTTAATCCTGTGTTGCATAGTCCATGGTTACTTTCACTGTGATGTCAATATGATGTTAATTCCAGCATGATACTCTTTCACTGCTGATGTATATTTCGGTGTGCATGGTAAACCTCTAGCTACTTGCTTATTGAATGTACTCATCAGAATCTGCAGTGAGGCCAATCTTATATCTGTAAGTGCTTCCCTGGGAATTTCTGTCTGGCTCGAGGAGATCAGCAAAAGCATTAGCTGCAAGTAAAAGACCATGCAGTATTGTTGCATGCAGAGTATCTGTTTATAAGTGCCTATCCTCATCTTTGCAGGCTTACAATAGCAATGTAATGATAGTCGTCAAATGGAGACGTAATTATTATCAGCAGCAGAAGGCATATGTCTAGAGAGAACAAAGGAGCATTATTTTCACATTCCACTGGTGATAGTATGATAACATTTTCGCATAGTCTTAAAAACTTACTGTGCAGGTGCTGTGGAATTGATACAAATTGTGATCACAATGAAATACTTTGTGGAGGGAACTTAAATTCTCTACATGTGTCCTAGTTTTAAAATGCATGTCAAATCCTGTATAATAGTACTTTGCACATTATTGCACGCAGTAAAACAAGACCCTAGATTCTTTCTTGTTTGCAGCATTACATATTTTAATGTTTTTCTTTGATACTAGGTAGAGCTAAGAAGTTGTTCCTGACAGTTAGCTGTAACAGCCCATAGATAAATCAATTTGTATATAATTCTTCAGTGATTCTCTTGTGGCTTCATAAAATCTGTGAAAGTAACTAGGGAATTGGTGGAGAAAAACAGAATGTGAGGAAAAGTTCAAAAGAATTAAGTTTGAGTGAAGAAGGAAAATAATTGTACTTTCTTCTTGCCTGAAAAATGCCGCATGCAGATCACAACATGTCACTTGTCCTGTCTGTACAAAGCAGAAGTTAGATAACATATATCTGAACACACATGCTATACAGGAGCCAAACGACAGCTGCCTACTTCTATTCAAGGCAATATTTCTTAGTCATTAAACCCTCACTGCCATGTATCTCTATATTCTGCTGGACTGCTCTTCCACATCTTCCAACTCAAACAAGGACACCTGAAGAGAGCATATCAGCTCCTGGCTTCTCAGGTGTTAGTTGGACTGCTTCTGAAGATACACTACTGGTGAACACCACTACCAGTTTCAGTAGTGACATGGTGTGTAATATACTGATACCAGTCTTTCCAGAGAGTATATTAAGTATTTCACAAGTGTCTCATAAATATACAGTATGATGATGAGTATAATGCACATGAAAGAGAGGAATGTTTTTCTTCTCCATAGATGTGTGATCCTGGTCACACTGTACAAGATAAATGAAGTAGATTCTCTCCTGGATATAGATGGGCAGCAGAAATAGCATCTCTTATTGAACTTACTGAGACCAACCAACTTAAACAAAGATCAACCCCAATACAAAGATGTCTCTATGCAGAAGTACTACTAGCTTCTTAAAACAGACTCCCTCCAGAGTCTCCAAAGTTTTTATCCTCTCCTGAGGGATCAAAGAGGACTGTGGATTTGATTGCTGGAACTGAAGATCTGAGAGCAACTCTCCTCTTTCCTCTGGGACTGTGCTCTTCAGCGATGCTATGACTATGAAGCTTCATGCCCTCCAGTCAGTCAAATCAGAAGATGACTCTTTTAATCTTCTTAAGCCAGTGCTTATCTTTCACATCTTTAAGAAAATCTGAGAATTGCCTGGGAATCATTTTTATATTCCTTCCTTTCTTCCCTCAGTTGCAGGATGCTGCTGCGTATGTTTTTTCTTCTTTAGGATCCTCCTGTCCTACATATTTCCTCCATGAGAGAAAGTTCTTTATGGCATCTCATTCAGACTTACTTATCTGAGTGCAGAAGGAAAATGTATCTTTTTTTTTTCTGTCTTCGTTTTATTTCATGAAAGCTTTTCTCCTTGTTCCAAAAAACTAGATTTGTTAAATGTTGGCAGGGAGCATAATGTGGTAATTCTAAGAATTTCTTAAAAATCCTGCATTCCTAGTGAGTAATCCACACTTCACCTGCACTGGCCTTTGTTTTCATACTGCAGATGGCAGTGATGTTGACAATGAAGAAGACAGTGTGGCTGAAAATGAAGAAAATGACAAAGGAACAGGTCAGTAGGTGTGGGTAACTTTGAGGCCACATTCAGTTCTCTATATGAAGCAAGAAGGAGGGAAGGTCACCGTCTAACATACTGTCTTCTCTCATGTTTTCATTTTCATCACAGATAAAGACAGGAGGAGAGCAAAACCGAGAACCAGAAGGGGACATGCCAGAGGAAGAGCCAGGCGTGGTGGTGAGGAGGATGGGGATGATGAAGATGGGCCAAAAAGAGCTGGGCATCGCAGGCACAGAAACCGGAGAGGACGGGAACGAGCAGGTGGAAATGAGGGCAGTGATTCTGATGGGGACCCTACAAAAGCCAAGAAGAACCAGGCAAATCAAAAATCAAAGGAAGATGATGAAGAAGAGGAAGATGAGAAAGGGGGTAAGGGTGGGAAAGGCAAAAATGAGAAGAAACAGGACAAAAAGGCTGATAAGAAAGGGAAAAAAGAAAAGGCCAACAAGAAGAAAAAAGACAAAAAGAAATCAGGATCTGGGTAATTCAGCATTTTCTTTTTAATACAAAACAATTGTTATCTTATGTAAACCCTCTTTTCATTTATAGCAGTGAAATACCAGGAGTTGTGATGACTCCCTGTCAAAGCTGGACAGGAGATTATTTATTTTATTATTTTATTTTATTTTATTTTACTTTATTTTATTTTTCTGATGTGAGGAATTTCTGACTGAATGAAGCGGAAACTGTCAACACAGCCATGTCTGCCTCAGTGGAATGTGGTCTGGAGGTTGTCACAGGTCCAGGAACTCTGGATAATGACCAGACAGGACCTTCTGAGACCACTGGTACCATGAGGATTACAGACAAATCCGTTAAAGCAGAATGGGAACTTCAGCTGCAGTCGCTCTTATTGTCGTTAAATATCCCAAGTACTTGGGCTGTTCCCTGGAGTGACAGAGGAGGGGAATAAAGGGCAGAGAGAGGTGACAGTGAGTGAGATCTCCTGCTTTTTCCTAAGCAAATAAACAAACCAATCCAGAACAAAACCAACAAAAAATTTGGAACAGATCCCCCTCCAAAACCCCAAGGTCTAGTTCTATTTTCAGTGCAGAACTGAAATCTTGACATTTTTCAAATGGTCAAGTTCTTGTTTCCAAATTTGTGTCAGCTTTGTGCAAAACATCAATGCAAAACTTCAAGAGCTCAGAACCAAGAACTGAGATGGGATTTTCCAAAGTTTGTCTCCCTCTTACCCGACCCACTGATTTTTTTTCCAGTCCCTTTTCCAAAGCATTTAATGCAACCACGGGTCTTTGGAAGATTGCACTGACACAGAGCACTTCTGAAAATTCTTTTTATCCTTTTGTACCATCCTAGTGTTTTCTTGCAACGTGTCTCTTCTCATGATATTGAGAGGAAACAGCCCCTGGGAATAGTGTACAATGGAGCAAAGTGAGCTCCTTGTTGTGTTTATCTTAGTGGAGAGGAACAGAAATTCTTCTCTCATTCAACCTTTGCTATAACTGTGTTCCCAAAGGCGTCACCAGAGAGAACAGCAGGAGTCACAGGGAAGAGAAAATACAGTGACATATGCTGCTACACAAATTTGTTCATGATCCCATTTCAGTGTAATTCTACTTCATTTCCCTTCTCTTCAAGACTGTCTAAAATCTTCCTTTGTGCTGTCTTTTCACTGTGGTGCCCATTGTTCCCCTCTGTGAAATTTCCTGTGCTCATATAAGCAACAGACCTGAATCTGCCAAACCGTGTTCCTTTGCTTATTGCTGTTGTCATCTGTTGTAAATATTTACTGAATGTTAATCTAAAAAAGGCCACTAGAAATACAAAATTGAATGAGGGCATAATGTTTTTAATTGTATTGCAAAGTTCAGAAAATTAAAATACACGTTTAGGCTAAATAATTTTAGTTTCTACCTAGGACATTGTTCTTGAAGTACAAAGCACAACATTTGAGGAAAAACTGATGATGCTCTGGAAGATACTGAAGAACATTATATTTTTAGACTTTTAGGGTACCAGCTGACAAGATTATGTAGTAATAAATACAAGATTATTTGAACACATTTTCAACAGAAGAAGAAGTAAAACCAAAGGAAAATGTGCTGGTGATTTATTCAACGAAGGTTCACGTAAACGATTTGCAAAACCTCAAGACAGAAGAGAATGATGTGCGCACAGAAATGTGGCCTGTCTAACAAGTCTGTGAGAACATACCATAGCAAAGGCTAAATATTCTGTAGAAGTACTTCTTACTGGTATACCTTTTTAATGGGCAAAAAATAGAAACAAAATATAACAAAACAACTAAATGAAAAGTAAAATTAATATAGTTAATACATTAAATGTGATATAATTCCACAGGGGTATTTATTGATGTTTCTGTGGATTTTGTTGTCTCCAGTCAGTGAACAGTTACATTTGGCTAGGTAACAGTGCGAGTCAGTAGATTCTGCTGTTGTTACCTTCTTCCTACCTCCTGCTTTTCACCTCAGCCAGGAACATCTCTTTATAACTAATCATTCTGCATAAAGAAATCCTAAATGAATTCTCTGCTTATACAGATTTTGATATCTTTAATACCTTCTGTCCTTATGTGTGAGGAGGGCCTCTCTATACTCTTCATATTCACTATTGCCAAAATATTAGTGATAAACTGCTCCGTATAGTCTGCCTGTGAAGATCTCTGATGTTCCCATGTTTCTGTGATATTCCTAGGTTCAACAGCTAGGTGTTTGGGCTTTACTGACTTGTCTAATTGTAACTGATCGGTCTCAGGTAGTAAGTGCACTTGATAGTAACCACCTACTTGAGCTACAAATAGAGAAGGTATCCTATGTTCTGTCTAGCCTGTGAGATTCTGTTTTTACTGCGTGGCTCTACATGTGAGAAAATCAACTGATTTTAGTGGAATTATTAGAGGTTATAGAGCTTATGCAAAAGTCCAGAGGTACGTGGAAGGTTAAGGCTCTGCATCTTTTCACTAGTAGGAAAAGAGTTGAAGAGCTCTAAGTGCAAGGGGATGTTATGGGGATAATCAACAAACAATTGAATTTACGCATACATGCACAAAAGAAAAAAGTAGTCAAATTTATTCACTCACCACTCTAAAGTCCTGAAGTCCTACCAGCCTTTCTGCTGAAAACATCTAAGCTCCAAGAAAACATTTTGATAATCATTTTCACTGTTATAAAATGGCTTATACTAAAAGTATAAGAAATGTAGATTAAATTCATATAAAATAGATAAGACTAAAACTGGAATACAGATGACTGGTATGAACAGGTTCATTAAGCATGTGATTTAAGGAAATGCCTTTGATTTCAAGAGCTCTACTGACTTAGGAAAAGAGACATTGTGTGTATTGAATGGGAGCCAAGGAAGACAGGGATTGTTGTGGAATTGAGCAATGGTTTATGCTCTGTGTTAGCCTGAATGTCGTGGTGATCTCTTCTGGCCTTCAAGCGTGTGAATTAGTCTTTCATGAAAGGCTAAGGCTTTTGCTTGCAGAAGGCAGACTTCTGATTTCCTAGCTTGAATCTCATAGTGCTCAACCACTAAAGGAGGGAAAGGAAAAAGCTGCTGCAACTGCACAAAGTCTGATTGTGTAGAGTAAATATTCTTGAAAAACCTGATTAAATAAAGTCAATTAGATTTCTTAAAGATGTTTAGAAATTAGAAATTTTGATTTTTTTTTTTATGCCAAAGGAAAGTTAAAAATGAAGGATTAAATATGTTTGCAAATATAAATAAAGCAGTGGTGAGCAATGGGCAAAGGAATTATTATTATCCCTACTTCTTGTGTACTGCACAGGTTCCTCTTCTTTGTAACACCTGTTACTTGTATTTCCCACCACTCCAACTGCAGTCTTGTAAATCTTTATATTTCAGTTTTGCATGACACTGCTATCTTCTTCTGTCAAATGAAATTCTCACTGGGCATGTTGCTCTCTGCTTTGCATAATGCAAAGCAGCTGATTTGTAACAAATAAGGATTTAAAGCTCCCTCTAAAACAATTTCCTTTAATCCTTCTTAAATACTTTTTTTTTGTTTGTTTGTTTTTGCTTTATAATGCATCAGATTTTTACATACAAATATTTATATTGACTTTCATCAGTTTGACCTAAGCCTTCATATTCACTTGCTCATCACTATATAAGAATAAAAATAAATACGTCTGTCTCAAAAATGATTCAAAATTTTCTCTAGATTTACGTTTTCTGTGGCACTGTTTTTTATAACATGAAGCCTGGAATTTAACAGCTGATGAGTTCAACTTTTTAATTTGACAGATTTTTCAGTAAATAGCATTTGAATCATTGATAGCACATCATCTGATTACTCTGAGAGTCTCTTTCTTACCTCTGTTGGCTTACTCCTGTATATGTGGAGTTTTAAACTGTTCCCCTGTAGCTTTTGCTGTAATGTTGTCTATTCTTTAAAACATAAATGTAGATGAATATTAAGAAATTTGTATTTCTGTAAGTTTCAAAAAAATTTTGCTTTTATTTTGTTTTGAAACTTCATAAGTATTTTTGCTGACAAGCACTTTTGGTAACAGAGAACATATTCAGACACTCTCTTTACATCACAGAAACACATAGCTGTGTTATCAGTCTGAGCAAAAGAAAAAGTTCTTTAGGTATCCAAAAAACTTAAAACTATACTGTTAGCTGATTTATGTAATGAATCATTCAGCTTTGATACCAGATTTTGAATGTCAAACTATCAGAAAACTGAGACTTGGACTTGATACGTCTGAATCAACCATTACCAAAACAAAGTAGAAAACTTTTTTTTTTTTTTTTTAAATCAGTATATTTCAAAACACTGGAAATACTAACAAAAATCAAAGAAAGACAACAGAAAATAGACATGCATCAAACTTTTTACTAAGTGCTCAGTCTGTGGTAGACACCACTGTCAGCTTTTTAGAGCAGGAAGTCAAAGTCTAGTGATTTCTTATTTATCGTTTTTCTGTTTGATGACATACAAAGAGGAAATGAGGAAACACTTGTTGCCAGTGATTTGCTGCATGCCGCTGCATATGATGTTAACAGGAAAGGAGGTCCACCAGTAAAGCTTTCCAAAGGTACAACAAACCCATATGCAGTAAGAAGTTCAGACTGCAAACCCTTCACTTCTGGAGATTCCATTAGTGTTGCAACTGCTTACTCAGAGTGCCAGGACACGTCACAGCCTTGCTGCAATGTGGTTCCGAATCTTTCCCATCTCTCAAAAGCTGCTGCTTTGATTTAGTGGATGGACTGTCCTCTGGTGTTTAAACTTGCCTCCTCTCTTCTGAGGCATACTAATGTATGGTGAGCAAGTTTGTTTCTATGGCTGCAGTTCCCGTGTCCTCATTTTCAAGTTTGGGTTGGACTCCCAGGAGGCTGGTTGCTCCTGCAGGACTCTTTCCCAGGAGGGCTGCCCTTCATCGGTAATGTGACTGCTTTGGGTGTAGTGATGGTTCAGCTGTGTGCAGGCTGTGCCTTTGATACTAAATTTAACAGTGAGTCCATCTTCTTTTCAGTGCAACAGGGAGGCATGTTTCTAGGTCTCAGAGTTTACAAGAATTAACTCTACATATGTGCTCAGTGAAAACTTCTGTCCCTCCTGAGTTTTGGTGGTGTTTTTTGTTCCCATTTTTGTCTAAAGCTCTGATTCTGATTCTGAGGAGGAGCCAATTACAGAGGAGGAGTTGGCCAAGCTGAAAGAAGAGGTAGAAGAAAAAAAGAAGCTAATCGCCACGTTACGAAACAAGCCATGGAAGATGAAAAAGAAGTTGGCAGTCCTGAAGTATGGTTTGAACTTCATAATGAATATCTACCATCGTGCTTTGTACTGTGCTGTATTTTATGAAAGTTCCACTTCATTTCTAGATCTACAGATGCAATTAACCTCAAACCTATAAAATCTTTTGTTTCCTATAGTTGCTAAGTTTATGTTGCCAGCTTCTTCAGTTGATAATTTTTAACCCTAATTAAGGAGAAATGATGCAAGTACGGGAATACCCCAAGATTACTTCAGTAAGGAGAAAGGATTTTTATTTCTATTCTAACTTCCTTTGGAGAAGAATAGAGTTTTTTAAACTTAAGAAAAAGCAAACTTGATTGGAAATTGGGTTTGAATTTTCTTGCATTTTTAAGTTTGTCACATTTAAAATTGTATGTTTTTCCCTAGCAAGTCTATTACTACATTTTAATTAAGGCAAAATAGTTGGTTAAATTTCATTTAAATGATTAAATTTCCACCAATCAAGAGAAACTAGGTTAACAAAGAGAGCTTTATTCTTTTGCCAGAACTGCTATGCTTCTCTATTTTCGATAAGTCATTCACTGCAGTACTGACCAGACACCAACAAAATGTGTTATTGTGTTTAGTTAGTCACAAGTAACAGAGAAAATATGGTCTCTCCTTCAGACAGTTTTTGGTATGGTGAGAAAACATGGATATAATGGGAGGAGAGAACATATGAAATATGGTGTGGAAGGTCTGTGATTTTTTTCTTTCCTGAAAGTGAGATTGTTTTGGGGAGGATACAGTTACAGAGGAAAATATTGGAGCCATGTTGTGAAGGAAGTCTGCATGGAACAAAGCAGAGCAAAAGAGAACTGAGTGCCTAGAAGATATAAAATAGAAGTATTATGAAAGTCAGAGAAATTTCGGGAAAATTAAATGACCAGATTACATAATCAGCTAACAATTACTGTATTTTGCATAGTCTGCAAGTAGAGGATCCACGTGTATAAAATTAAAATTTTAGTTATGTAAATTAGTAGCATAGCAACAATTATGCTGCTATGTAGAGAGCTTCTGTTTTAAAGCCATTCTTCTATTCCAGCATTGACATCAGCTGTTTCTCTCTATTGGTATGACATAAAAAAGGAAGATAACTGGTAAACATATTTATGGTGAGAGTAAATGGTGATTAACTACAGACAGAAATGTTAGAAACAAATCTGCAGCTTCTTTACAATTATATGTTTTAGCCTAGCCACTAGTTGTGAACTTCTGGCAGCCTGTGTTGTTCCCAGGTCAGAGGAGTGGGAATATCAGTCCTGTTCAGCTGTAAAAGCTGTCCTCACTAGGAAATGTTTGTAATTGGACAAGTGCTTCCTGTCATCCTCAGTGACTGCTAAACTACATAGCTTTTGGGTACTATGGGTGGACTTTCCCACTTAAGCCAACAAAGACTTTTCAAAATCTTACCCTTGTTATCTGCCCAAGTAATGAAAGTTATTTCTCTAGTGTGAAGTTCCCCTTGTACATTTAGCATGGGCAGCAATTTTATCTAAATGTTCACTAGTTTAATCAACTTTCATACTATCTTTGTGAAATATAGACTGGAAGACTAGGTATGCATTCAGTAGTATTTGCCACCATCAGAGGGTTTATTTTAGTAAAAATTACGCATCAACATACTTCTAGGGGGCAGTTGCAAAGCAATGGTTATTTTTTTCCTATGCTTTGCTACAGCCCTATTTGAAGTAGGCTTAGAAGTATATTAAAAGTTTATTTTATTTGCCTCAGAAAAGTAGGTATTCCAAGCGAAAATGTCAGCTCTTCAGATTAGTTTATTTATTTTCAGTCTACTTTTACTAACTGAAGAATTATTTTTTTTTTTACCATGCTTCTGTATCACATCAGTTTCCAATAGTCACCATTCATTGCATACAATCCCATTTAGACTGTCACAGTTCTGTACAGTCATGCATATTTCGGCAGACAAAATATATAAATCCAGCAAACAGCTGAAATAAAAAATATGAACTAAAAACTAATATTTGGTCACATATTTAAATTTGTGTTTAGCATTTTAGATTAAAGTTACAGAACTTGGAA
The DNA here is from genome assembly GCA_013399715.1 of Alectura lathami. Lineage (NCBI taxonomy): Eukaryota > Metazoa > Chordata > Aves > Galliformes > Megapodiidae > Alectura > Alectura lathami. The sequence goes on from VXAV01011888.1 coordinate 50,235, forward strand.
TCATTCAGAATGTTTGAAAAAATCAAAACCAATCATTTAGGCATCAAAATGAAGCTGTAGACTGTTTTGTAGAACGCTGCTTCCATAACTGACTTTTTGGAGCTTGAGTCCCACTGCATTGCAATGGAAGACCTAGTGTTATTATGTTGCTTAAAATCAAAGAATATTGGCAGATCAGTTGTTGCTTTATTATGACATAGAACAATATAGAAGTGCCTATATTGGCACATTTTAGGGTATCTATGTATTTGTTTTGGATTGCAGAATCTTACTAAACCTTCTTCCAATTATCAATAGCCTGATAGATTGACATTATTCTTGTACATATAGAAAATGTACAAAAACTATCTCTAAGTGCCTTAAACATAAGTCATGTAAATAACTTTTGTATGCTCTTATACAAGCATATGAACTTCTGTTAAAGAAATATTTTTGGCTAGCATGTGCGTGTGTTATCTTGTTCTTTCCCTGTGCAGAGTTTTGTGTACTATAGGATGCATAGAAAGAAAAAATGTCCTATCTGCTTAAAGTTAGAAGTACAAAATTCCATATTCTTTAACTTCCTTCTTCCACAATAAAGAAATGCTTCAATAGCGATTTCTTCTCAATATTAAGAGAAATGTCCTTGTTGTAAGCCAAACCATACTTCATGTTTGCTTTGTATTAGGACCTATTTTTTTTATTCCAAAAATGAAATAACAATGCTCCCTGGGAATGCTTAAGGATTTTTTACATGTTTATCATAGAAGGGCTTGGATTGAAAAGGGCCTTTAAAGATCATCTAGATATAGCTCTGGTGCTGTGGCCAGGATTGCCACCCACTGGATCAGGTTGCCCAGGACCCCATGCAGACTGGCCTTGAATGTCTCCAGGGATGAGGCATCCACAACTTCTCTGCACAGCCTGTGCCAGGGCCTCACCACCCACTAGAGTGAATTTTTTCCCTCTAACATGTAATCTAAATCTGTCCTCTTTGGGTTAAAAACTGTTCCCCCTTGTCCTATCACTATCAGACTGTGTAAAAAGTTGGTCCCCCTCCTGTTTATAAGCTCTTTTTAAGTACTGGAAGACTGCAATGTAGTCTCTCTGGAGCCTTCTCTTTTCCAAGCTGAACAATCCCAACTCCCTCAACCTTTCCTCATAGGAGAGGTGCTCCAGCCCTCTGATCATTTTGGTGGCCCTCCTCTGGACCCGCTCCATCAGCTCCGCATCCTTCCTGTACTTGGGACTTCCTTCAGGGGTATCAGCTGCACCACTCAGCTTCGTGTCATCAGGAAACCCATTGAGGATACACTCAATCATATAATCCAAGTCATTTATAAAGATGATGAAGAGCACTGGTCCCAAGATGTACCCCTGGGGAACACTACTCATCACTGGCCTCCACCTGGACATGGAGCCATTGACTATAACCCTCTGGCTGCAACCATCCAACCAATTATTTATCCATCAAATAGTCCACCCTTCAAAGTCATATCTCTCCAATTTAGAAATAAGGATGTTGTGTGGGACCATGTCAAAGGCCTTGCAGAAGTCCAGGTAGACGACATCTCTTGCCCTTCCTTTGTCCACTGATGCTATCACTCCAACACAGAGGCCACCAGACTGATCAGGCATGAACTGCCCTTAATGAAGCTGTTCTGGCTGTCCCAGATCACCTCCTCATCTCACACATGCCTTAACATAGATTCCAGAAGGATCCACTCCATGATCTTCCCAGACACAGAGGTGAGACTCATCAGCCTGTATTTCCCTGGGTCTTCCTTTCTCCCTTTCTTAAAAATGGGAGTGATGTTTCCCTTTTCCCAATTGCCAGGGACTTCACCTGACAGCCATGACTTGTCAAATATGATGGAGAGTGTCTTGGCAACTACATCAGCCAGTTCTTTCAGGACTCTGAGGTGCATGTGGTCTGGTTCCATAGACTTGTACATGTTCAGTCTCATGAGGCGATCTTGGACTTGCTCTTCTCTTACAGTGGGAGGGATCTTGCTTCTCCATACCCCTTCCTTAAGATTCAGGGATGTAAGAGATGTGGGAAGCCTGGCTGCCAGTGAAGTCTGAGGCAAAGAACTTGCTGAGTATCTCAAAATTCTCTATGACTATGCAGCCCTTCTCCCCTCTCATTTATCAGAGGAGGCACACACTCCTTGGCCTGTCTCTTCTGACCAATGTACCTGTAGAAGCCCTTCTTGTTATTTTGCACAACACTTGCCACGTCCAGTTCCATCTGTGCCTTGGCTTTCCTGATGCCACCTATGTGCGTCCAGATGACATCCCTGTATTCTTCCCAGGTTACACATCCCCACTTTCACTGCCTTTATATTTCCTTCTTATCCCTCAGTTTGACCAGCAGATACTTGCTAAGCCATGCCTCTTCTGCTTGGTTTCCTATACTGGCAGACAGAGAGCTCTTGTGCTGTCAGAATGGTGTCCTTAAAGATTTGCCAGCTTTTCTCTGTTCTTTTGTCCCTGAGGACAGCTTCCCAAGGGGAATACAAGGGGATCTTGTATTTATGACGTAAGATAAGAAAAATACTTTCCATAATATTTTGAAAAGGCAATATTAGGATTTTGTATGACTTTTGTTGTTGATGCACACACGTATATAGTTTGAAAAGTTAATTTATCAGAACAAACTTTTTTTGGGGAATGATTTTGTTTCCAGTGATTTGCCTTTTAAAAAGTGATAAAAAATAAAAATTTTGGAAATATTTTCTTTAATCATTGTCAAAACTGAACAACCTCCTCACTTGCTGGTTCAAATTCAGCTGATTTTCCAAAACAAGATAATGATTTTTTTTTTTTTTTTTTTTAAAAAAAGAAGTAAGCTTTGAAATTAAATGTTTAGTGTTTTTCCAGGTGATTTTTTTTCTTCCATACCTTGAAAAGTACAGGATGGGACGACAAATTTCTACTTGGCTCCAGATATAATTTTGTGAAAAAGTTGGTTTATCCTTCATTTTTTTTTGTTGTTCTGAAAATGTATGAACAGGCAATTAATTGAAGAAAACAGATGCAGAATTAGCTTTGAAGAAAATGCCTTCTTTTGAAACTTGACTGTTACACTCACGGCTGAAAAAGCCTTCTTAATTGAGATGCACTACACAATTAGACCAGCTCTAATTTCTAATTTAGATCCCTTTGTCTAGAAAGATCAATTTCCATAGCCCCTATCTATTCTCTGAAGAAGTGTGACTGAGGGTAGTCCTCAGCTGCAGTGTCCCTCTGTGGTTTGGAGTTGAGTTGTACCAGCAGTTTCAGACTCTAGTCTCATCTTCAGACATCGTGGTTTGGTCTCTATAAGTCTGAAGACAAGAAAAGAGGAAGGGAGAAGCCATGGAGGGGAATTAAAAGATGTAATGCAGCAAATACTATTGCTTTTCTCCCCTACCAGCAGACATGCCTGTGAACAGAGGACATAGTCGCTGCTGTTGACAGCCTGTGTGCCTGGAACCCAGGCTTTTTTCTCATTTTGTAGGCAAATTTCCTACTTCAAAAGAGGAGGAAATTCCTTCTCTTTTTCCCTTGTTTAGATTGTTTATTAGCACTGATGGTAGATTAATAATTTGTGCATTTTCCTCTTGACATTTAATCATAGAATCATAGAAGCATAGAATGGCTTGGGTTGGAAGGGACCTCAAAGGTCATCTAGTTCCAAGCCACCTGCCATGGACAGGGCTGCCAGCCACTAGCTCACAAGATCAAACTGCCCAGGAACCCATCCAGCCTGGCCTTGAACACAGCCAGGGATGGGGCAGCCACAGCTTCTCTGGGCAGCCTGTGCCAGTGCCTCACCACTCTCTCAGCGAAGAATTTCTTCCTGATGTACAATGTAAACCTCCCCTCTTTCAGTTTCAGCCCATTCCCCCTTGTCCTACCATTATCCACCCGTGTAAAAAGTCGGTCCCCCTCCTGCCTGTAAGGTCCTTTTGTCTACACAGGATAGCACAAAATAAACTAAAGAGCCATTTAGATGGTAATGACTATCAATTATTATTTACAATGCTGAGATTTAGAGAGAGGAAGTTAAACTATTGAACAGATTTTTGAATTAGAAAAATGCATAAAACATAAAACTCATGGACCACAGCTTTCAATTTTGCAAGCTGGAAGAACTCCAGGTAAAGTTATCCCGATTCACAGCTGGGGGTCTGATCTGGGGGACTGGTTCCCTATCTGTGCATTCTCCTGGTTGTGCTTTGCATGGTTATGAAGGAAAGGAGGAGGTTTAAAAGCTGAGCTACTGTGTTTGGATCTGGAATACTGATCTCATTCCCCACAGCAGTGCACATCACTCTTTGTAAAGACCAATGTTTGTGCTATAACATAGTAAAGGCTATTAATAGCTACATAGTTTATGCCTAGTAGAGGTGTTTATTAAGATGCCATATAGGCAATTACACACAAGAAATTTGCCAATAGTGATATCAGTTTAGATCTGCACTATAAGCAAATCAGTAAACTATCAAAACAAGCAAAATTACAATAGGAAAAAATCCAGCAGTCAAATGTCAGATTTTGGCCTTTCAAAGCAATTCCAGTTAAACACAGATTGCAAAGAAAACTATGAGATCTTAGTTTTTATAAATAGTTCAAGGAGCACAGCATTCTCCTCTTCATATGCTAGGGACAGTATATACTATGATGATTATGCTTTTTTTTTTTTTTTTTTTTTTTTTTGTTTTTTTTTTTT
>VXAV01011888.1:54939-82526 GCA_013399715.1 Alectura lathami
GTTTATTCTTTTTTTTTTTTTTTTTTTTTTGAAGTGTCATTTATTTTATCACAGAACCCATCAAGCCAAATCAAGTGTAAATACAATATTTTATAAGTATAGAAAACCCAAGGATATGTATATATGTATGTGTATGTGCATGTGTATGTATATATACTTCCTTATGTATCCTTGTAATTTTGTGTACATAGATATAAACAAAGATACACTAGATGTATGGAAATTTCTCATCTTTTGATGGGTTGTATGTAACCCAATGAATCTGTATTTCAGATGTCTTACTGTGGACATATTGGCAGTCCTGGAGGCCAGCCTGGCTGTCCTGGAGGCCAGCTGGGTATTGAATAACACTATAATTTGCTCTTTATTACTGTTGAACTGCTTTCAAGTGAGCTGTACCTGGCAACAGCTGTTTTGCATTCAGTTTTCAGCCAATCTTTTTAAGACTTGGAAAAGTCCTGGGTGATCAATATTTATACGACATTCGTTTTTAATGAGTTTTTAGACCTTCCTGAACTGTTACTGAAAAATGTGAGCAATCCGCTTGAATCCTATTCATTAGCAGCAACCTCTGAGAGCTGTAATTTATCCTCTCTGTGCAACGCTGAAGTGCTCGAAGTACTGCATGCCTAGCACTTTGGGAGCTGTAACTCCACACCTCTTATTAATAATTAACTCAGGCTTCTCTGGGACAATAATGCTGGGCTCCATGCAACATTCATTAGTTCCTTGTGTCTGTAATTCAATTAATAAGGTTACTCAGAAGCTTCTTTAAATTCACTGTTAGCTAACAGGGCACACTTTGGCCTATCTTGTGATATAGATAATTTACCTATAACACATGATACCCGCGATTACAAAGCTCAGTTTTGTTGCCCTGTGTTGCTTTTGACACGTCCTCATGTTAGTGAAGTTGCAGTACTTCCAAGTGGGTATGCACATATATCTATGTGTTTTTTTGTCATTGTTGAGGTTTCTAGAAGCGTTCTATGGGTTTAAGACTGATTTTTACTGCTTGATTGTTCCATATGTCTTCACATTTATTATTTTTAGCATAAAAGAAATTGATATAAGGCCGAAGGGTGGCAAAAGTCTACTGAGAGGTGGGAATTTTTCAGAGAAACAAGTTGGTATTGAAATTTGCTTTTAACTGCCGATTAAGATCTTTAACTTAGTCATGCAAGTATTCATGGACAGAACTAACAGGTAAGTTGCTGTGGGGCATATAATAACTCCTCTGTATATGTGCATGTGGTGAGGTTCCCTTATAAATCTTAATCTTTCTAAATAAACAGACAAAATGGACTTTAAAATGTTACGGTAAAGAAAAATCCACCACATACACAAGAAGATAAGATATGCTTGTAGAACATCAAAGGTAGCAGAATTTCACTCATTTCAAGAGTGCAAGAAGATTTTCACTCTTTTCTTTCAACTTTTTTTTTTTTTTTACAAAAGAATTTCATTTTTTTCAATTGCATAATAATGCAATATAGTGTATCCTACTTTTTTTTTAACTAACTGTGTAATGATCTTGTCTATTACTTCATATGATTGGGAAGTATTAATAGCCACAGTTTTTTCATGCATGTTTCAAACCTCTGCTTGTCATGGTCATTAGATGGTCGTTAGGAGTCCTATTAATGACAAAAGTAATCATATTTTGTAGCAGGACTAGAATGAAAGTACAGTGAAAAAAAAATTCTATAAGCACCATTTGGACTTATTGATTTCTTTTGAGGTTTGTACAACTAAATTTTAAGTATAGGCCAAGCAAAATGCAGATTCATGAAAGGAGTTGCCTCACATTTCATTCATGAAGCATGACAGAGGATTTGCTAGCATCTTTCATGTATGGTTACAACCGTTTCTGTGCTCTGGTGTTGGGTGTGTAAGTGACATGCACCTAGTGAGTTTAACTGGTATCAGGTAATTGTCTGGTTTAGCTGTGCTGGGTGATGAACTTAGCCACTTGCAGGACAGTGGGATGAAAATATGAGAAAATAAAATTATAGATTAGTCCCATTTAGGGGAGGTTTATAAAAAGTTCTGTAACCAGCATGTACTGGAGCAATGCCGTGTTGAGAGAAGGGAGGGAGGAAACCTCAGCCACCGGCAAAATGAAACCAGAGGAAGAACTCAGGAAAGTCTGCAACATTAACTCTGGAGATCTGGATCACCACTTTCAAAAATCAATGTTATAGTTTTGTTGTAGAAAGCCAGAAATGGAATAAAACCTTAAACACTACTAAAACTCTACTTGAAAGATTGCTTGATAGAGAGTCCAGTGGGCAGAGTGACCTAAGAATTTTTTTTTTTTTAGTAGAAAAACTTGTAAAAAGACATTTCAAACAAGCAAATGCAAAGCTTAGATTGCGAGTTTAAAATTAATCTTTTTATGACTTTCATGTGGAAAATTTCTTCTTGTTCAGCCTTACTGAATTTTATTATAGAATAAGTTTGTGGAGAACTGGGCTCAGCTACAGAAAAAAAAAGTGTTCATATCCAGTATGGAGGATTTTTAATGTGTTAATTATTGTTTTCATATTATTCCCTTTAAATTTCTAATTTTCTGCTTCACTTAAAAAACAAAACAAAACAAAATGATGCAAACAAACAAAACTCTCCCTGAAGCCTACATTTTGAAATCTTCCTGTTCTGCAGCATAACTGTACATAGTTATTGACTGAAAGAATGGGCTTTCAAAAGTTTTGTAGTCTTTGATTTCCGTAATTTTTTATGAACTAGTCCCACTGCTAGGATTATCTAGTGGTAGAAGGTTTTTCTCTTAACTGAAAATGATGACTTGTACGGTTTGCATCCAATTTACTGATTCAAGAGTGCAAGTTTATGAGGACGCTGCCACCTGCTGTTAAGACTGCCTTATATCTCTCCAGACTGCAACAAAATTTTAAACTCTGAAGACAGGGATTTAAATAGGACTCTTGGCCACTTTTCCTGAAGATAGAAGAACCTGTTTTCTCTCACTTATTTGAGATGCCTATTAGTGTAGAATTCTTTTCAGAAACAAAAGAAAGGAATGAGATGTGAACCAGAAAGCCTCTAAAAACCTTGGGTGACTTGGAAAATGCTGATGGCACAATTCAGAGTCGACGTTAGCTAAAGTACAAAATAGTCAGACTCCAAGATCCAGAATAGAAATGTGATGCAGAAGCACACAGTAAGAGATCTCTGGAGACTCAAAAGACACTGACTAGATTCCTAAGGAACATTTTGAATGAATGGTGAAGAGATGGTTTGTGTGTATGTGTGTGTCTGAGGGGGTAGTTGGATATTTTATTTTTATTTTATTTTATTTTTTAACTGGTTCTGTTTATGCATTTTGCCACAGGGTAAAAAAGGGAGAGAAATAACAGTGACTGGCTTGGGATCCATGTCTTAGTGTGTAGCTTTTGCTTCTGCCAACATGAATTTTTGAAGGAGAAAATTGGAAAACTGGTGGGAAAAAGCATGTTGTAATCCTAGGGATATCAGGTGAACTGTCATTAGTGCATTTGCAGGATGAGAATGCTCAGAGGGCTCTCAAAGGCTGCAAGATGAATTCAGTCAGTAGCTTCATCTTGGAAAGCATCTTGGAGTCTTGTCACTGGGAGCTAAAAAGAGCAGTGTGATGAGCTTCTAGTTTTCATAGGTCTTCAAAAGAAAATTGTCTTTGCAGTTACTAAAACTCCACAGTATTTTCAAAGAAGTAGAGATTTTAACAATGACTTAAGAGGAATTTTGATGTAGTCAATAGCCCTTATCGTATGTAACTTTCATTCTCCTTCATAACAGCTACACTACTATTCTGCAATGCTAGTGTCAGGTTTTCCAGTTTGACATGATCTTTTTGCTTGCTTATGTGAGTGAAATCTGTAAGCAATAGTTCTGGGTGTAATAATTTATTCCACCCAGTGAACTTAGATTTCTAGAGAGATATACACAACAGTTAACATTTTTCCAATAGTCTATCTTTCCTCAAGTGCTTAGTGTAATACTTAATATTATATACTGTGCTTTGTAATTGTCCAGTGTGATGATAAGATAGTTGTCCAGTCAGCATTCACTTGACAGGTAAGAATTTTTACTCCATTTTTCAGTGGTTTAGGTCAGAACATGGATTTCACAACATATTTTCTCAATAGAAAGATGCATGAAAGTCACATTTACAAATGAAGTTTAGATGGGAGGGATAAAATATGAATACATTCTTGGCCTTACTTGTTTATTATTTTAACCCAAGAACATCATGCCCTTTAAAGCAATTAAAAAAAAATTCACTTCAAATTTGTATCATCAGTGTATTATTTAACTTCCTTATCTTTATAAGCAATATTTCAGTCTTTTGGAGACCACTGATGCTACACTTCTAAGGAATTTTTCTGTACAGTTAGAGATAATATATGCAGAAATTCTGAAGAGATGAATTAAATACAGTCTTGGGAAGGGTAGACACAGGGGAACCAAGACTCTAGTGTATCCATATCTCTAAACTAAAAAATGAAAATGAGTTACTCTCAGGCAGCGCTGGACAACAAAATCTCAGAGCTTTTCTTTCTAAACAATGCTAAGGGAATAAGACCATACTAAACTTGATGTTTATAACGAAAAAAATACGTTACTGTAATAGAGAAAACATAATGTTTACCACAGCATCATCTACACTTCTCTTTTGCCTGTATTTTCCAGAGAAGCCCAGCTTTTTGTTGAGAAGTTTGAAGGTGCTCTTGGAAAAGGAAAAGGAAAAAAGTTCTATGCATACAAAGTGATGATGACCAAGGTAAACATATCATTTCACTAACTTCTTGTAATGCAAAAGCGAAGCCTTTTGAAGATTGCTGCCATATGTACTCATCTTCCAAAATTAAAGTCCTTGTATTTATTTATAAACTTTTGTTTCCGCTGCTTTCTCTTGAAACAATTTCTAAACAAGATCACAGTTTGATTAAGACTTATCATCTGTTTGTCAGCCACTTGATTGAGACATCTATCAAGACCAAAAAAAAAAAAAATACCGTTTTGTGAGAGTTACAGAGACATATATGGGCATATATCTTGAAAAAGTTAAGTTTTCTTGGTTTAGGTTGTGTTTCTCTGTGGACTGGACCTTAAGTATGGTTTTTCCCCTTTATCCTGTGAGGGATCAGAAAGCACCTTTTTGCCTATCAGCAAAAGTACCAGATGCTTCTCCACTGAGACAAAATTTTACAGCTGTATCCAAGATACCTTCTAGGAAAAAAAGCAGCCCTGTAGGAGTGCAAATGAAAGGCTGAATGGTGGCTACTGGGGACTCCATGTCCACTTAGTATATGTTCTAGCAGATCTTACTTTGGCCTAAGGCCTGTGTGATACCGTGGACTAGATACCCAGTAGCAGTGGATATGGATTAGGACAATTCTAGAGTACTTTTTTTTTTTTTTTTTCCTTGGTTTTATACTTTGATACAACTTTAAAGTGCAAACATAGGTGTGGTAAGCTGGCTGGCTTGGGAGATTCACTTTAAAAGTACACACCTGCTCCACACTAAAATGCTGGTGCAGAATGATGCTAAAAATATTTGGCAGGGCTACTTACCCTGTCCAGGCTTACCCTGTGGTAGAGTGGCTTTTCTGCAGGCAGTTGTGTGGTCACATCTTAGTATCATTAATATTCACAAAAATTAATTAGGCTTTCAAACTGAGCTGTGCACAAGAAGCGCAATTGCAGAAGTTATACTTATCCAATAGATAAAATACTGGGTAGAATAATTGCAATTAAATGACACAGCTTGAGCTCCAAAGCTGAATTTTGAATAGCAAAAGAAAGAACAAATTAAATTCTCAGAAACAATTCTAAAAAATGAAGGGTGTGAAGGCAAGCGATTATTTAATCATCATTCTTGTGGAAGAAATAAGGACTTCACACAAAGCCAGTAGGAGATATGGATAAAAAACAAAAGGGGATGGCTCTTCACAAGCTAGTGCCTCTGTTGCAGTGGGCTCTGCCAAAGAATGCTGTGGATGATTAAGAGGTTACATTAGCTCAAGGGGAAATTGGACATCTGGTGTCAAAGATGAAGGATTTTTTTAACCTTTGACCTTTTTCAGAAATGGATGAAATTTCAAAGAGATTTTGAGAATTTCAAGACAGCCTGCATACCCTGGGAAATGAAAATCAAGGAGATTGAAAGTAAGTAGTAGCGGAAAGTAACAGAGTAATATCTAGTATCATATCTCTGATGCATGCCAAAATTTTAAATTACTTCTCAATACTTTAGAGTACCTCTCTGCATTCAATGTGTGGTATAGAAGCAATGAGTATTTGTTCTTTCATTGGTACTTATTAAATTAGATATTATAGCTTGTTCAAAATTTCCTTGAGAGAATGTTAGACACTTTAATGATAGTAAGGCCCAGTGTTGAAGTTAATCCTGGAAAAGAGATATTGGAATTTATCTGTTGCCTACCTTCACTGTATTTTGCATGTATTTATATTGCAATTATTTTTGTGATGCATTTTTCATTATCTTGAGCCTTATGTAAAAGGCATTACATAGCTATTTCTCTCATTTTCAACCATATAAAGAGTGAAAACTAGTGGTCTTGGACATCACCATATATTACAGAATCACAGAATCACATATTAGGCATAAATATAAACAAAACAGTAGCGTTAGTACTATTGTTATGCTTGAAATGATGTTTTTGGTATAAGATTTATTTATCAGTTCCAGTGATGAATTCAAACCACATCCTTATCTATGAAGGAAATTTTGTCGTCATGAAATTTGTCTTCAATGTACTTGAGTGAGGCTCTGCTATTGATGAAATGCAGCTGAGAATGCAATAGTGCTTGACTTTAGAGATGTTGCCTTTTGAAGGAGCTGTGAGTTGCATAAAAAAGCAATAAACAGAACAGCAGAAGAACAGGAGCATGATAAGTTGTGGATTTTGTGGAGTTCTGGACAGCGAAATAACTCTTGAGGAGAACATATGCAATGTCCTTAAACATATGGTTTACAGACTGCTGAACAGATTATCTACTCACTTGTGAAGCTTAGAAGAAGCTACTGGATATGTGTAGTTAAAATCAAATTCAGCAACAAGATGTACATGGTAGCTTACTGATCTGGACACAGAAGAGGCATTTTGAGGATTTGTGAGAGCAATGTTTATGGCAGTTTCCGTAAAGAAGTAGTCCCAGTACAAGCTCTTCTACAAGTAAAGCTTTCAGCAATTTTATTTCCTTGCAAAATATGAATACAAAAATAGAAAGGAGTGATTCTTCCAGTCTTGCATTTATATGTATTTATGTTTTTCATTTGCAATGAATAACGTTTCTGTTGTCACCTGTAAGATCTCAAAATCATAGTAGGATAATACCTTTTCATAATCTCGAGGTAAGATTGCAAAGTTTACTCCGTCTCTATTATAATTTTTTATCTGTTCATGTCACTGCTAAAGCAACTTGCTTTTACTTGCACATTCCTCAGTCTGAATATTATTAGTTGAAGAAGTACAGTTAGACTACAGCTGGGTTCAAAAATCTGTAGTCTGAAAAAAGACTTCAAGGAAACACGTCTGATGTATTGCCCAAGAAAATAATTTTAAACTACAATTTATTTGATTCCAGTTAATTCAAGTAGTAGTTCTCAGCATGTACTGAGATCAAGGTCTTCTTAATGATGACACTGATGAAGCTGCCAAGTGCCAGAAAGAAAAGGGTATATAGATATTAAAAAAGGAGAAGTGAGAGGAACTATTGCTAGGAACTATTCTCTTTGAACAAAAAGGTGGCCACTAAGCACAGAAGTGTAAATACCAACAAAGTGCAGTCGGTGATGTTAACAGCACATAAAAGAGATAAAAACTGAAAAGCACAGGTAGCTATGCTGCTCTACAATCACCAACTGATGCTGGAAACCTGGTAGAAAAAAACATTCTAAGAAAGACAACAGAACTGTTAAAATCACATGAAGTCATTAAAAATAGCTTAGCTTCAGATAAAAAGAAGTCAAATGAAAAATGTGTTGGACTGGAGCAAGTAGCATAGTTATGCCTGGCAGTATTACTGAGCTGAAAATTTCATTGGCTAGTTTAGTGGGCATAGTGGTGAAGGGTGGACAGTTGGACTAGATGATCCAGCCTTAAGGATTCCATAATTCCATGGCTGTATGCTAGAAATACCTCAGAAGAAAATGGTTCGTGTTAAGAAAGCATGCGTCAGTCTGCCTGGGAATTCCAAAGGTGAAAAACATAATTTTTATCCAGCTCTTTTTGTTATCTTTTATTTTCAGCTAGAAGGGAAATTTTAAACAGATTTCAAGATATTTTTGATAAATGAAGGCCTCCTTTACGATAGGTCAGACTAATCTAAGGAGATGTGCTAATGTTATAAGCAAATCTCAGAGCTTCCGTCTGCTGTGACGAAACAATTCAGGTTTTATATTACAAGCCATTTGCAGCTACCCAAGAACTATTCTGACCATGTAAAGTCAAGTAATTCAACGGTCACACACCACTGTGACTTAAATGTGCTACAGAAGAGTTTGTTATGGGAAAAACAAGTATTATTCATAGAGTTATAGAATGGCTTAGGTTGGAAGAGACCTTAAAAATCACCTAGTTCCAACCCCCCTGCCATGGGCAGGGACACCTCCCACTAGACCAGGTTGCTCAGAGCCCCATCCAGCCTGGCCTTGAACGCTTCCAGGGAGGGGGCACCCACAGCCTCTCTGGGCAGCCTGTGCCAGTGTCTCACCACCCTCACAGGAAAGAATTTCTTCCTAATATCTAGCCTAAATGTACCCTTTTCCAGCTTAAAGCCATTACCCCTCATCCTGTCACTATACGTCCTTGTAAAATGTCCCTCCCCAGTTTTTCTGTAGGCCCCCTTCAGGTACTGGAAGGCCGCTGTCAGGTCTTCCTGGAGCTTTCTCTTCTCCAGGCTGAACAACCCCAACTCTCTCAAGCCTGCCTTCATAGGGGAGGTGCTCCAGTCCTCTGATCATCTTTGTCGCCCTCCTCCAGACCTGCTCCAACAGCTCGATGTCCTTCTTGTGTTGGGGGCCCCAGAACTGGATCCAGGTTCTCATGACAGCTTCTCTTGATGCAGCCCAGGATGTGATTGGCCTTCTGGGCTGCAAACGCACATTGTCGGCTCATGTTGAGTTTTTCTTCAGCTGACACCCCCAAATACTTCTCTTCAGAGCTGCTCTCAAGCCATTCACCACCCAACCTGTATTTGTGCTTGGGATTGCCCTTACCCAGGTGCAGGACCTTACACTTGGCCTTGTTGATCTTCATGAGGTTGGCATGGGCCTCTCAAGCCTGTCCAGGTCCCTCTGGATGGTATCCCTTCACTCTAGTGTGTAAAACGCTTTGCACAAGTCCATGCAGCAGATGATGTCAGTTGCTCTTTCTTTATCCACTGATGCTGTTACTCCATAATAAAAGGCCACCAAGTATGTCAGGAACAATTTGCCCTTTGTGAAACCATGCTGATTGCCACCAATCACCTCATCTTCATTTTCCATGTGCCTTAGTACATCCTTCAGGAGGATCTGTTCCATGACCTTGCCAGGCACAGAGGTGAGACAGACTGGCCTGCAGTTTGCTGGATCTTCCTTTTTTTTTTTTTCCCTTTTTGATGAAACTAGGACTGTTTTTGTTCATGGCTTGTGCAGACGGTTTATACCATTTTCCATGTTCCCTGTTGCTCCATGTATGGACCTGCCCACTCCAAAAATCTAGTTAGGGCATCCATAGCTAAACTACCCTCACCCCCACCTAAGCTTTACACTAACTAGAGGTTGCTGCTTTTGTCTCATAAATGAAAAAAAATAAAGGCCATGAGCAGTCTGTGCAATGTGATCTGCAATACCTGCATGGATGCATGCAATTCCAATGCAGTGTCTTAATGTTCCAGATGGATGCACAACAATGATTTCATGAGGATAATTAACAAAAGATCTGTAGCTAGATTAATGAAAAGAAGCCATTCCCAAAATGGTGGGGATATTAAGACTGACCCAAAGGAACACATGCAGCAGGCAGATCTGTAGGCTATCAAATGCATCTTGCTATCAGAAACCTTCCCAGTTTCCTATACTTGGTTTTTGAAGTCCATAGCATCATCAAAGGTTGTAGCTGAGTTGTATAAATGGCGTACCACAAAGCAGGCTGACCAACTCAGAGTCTTGACTTATGCCTGTATCCAGACTTCCAGTAGCTAGAACACTGCTAAGATTGGCTACTTCTTCATGCAGTATTTCAAAATTGTAGTTTCATTTTGAACTGTGAATAAAGTAGATTTTGAAATGCTGAAATCTTTGACAGAAATTTTTTTACTTCCTTTCCACAGCCCAGATAAATATCTCTTACCAATGGATCTCTCATTACACTGTCAGTATTATATCAGTTTAAGTTTTGTTACTATAAAGCATGCATAGATAAATCCCAAATAGTACCAACCATGCTAATCTCATTTTACAAAATAGAAGAATCAGTTGGCAGCTTTGCAAAATAGTGCGTATATACCAACAATTCCTCTGCACAGGGAGACCAAGGGGAAGTCATGCTTAACCAACCTGATAGCCTTTTGTGAGGACATTACCAGGTGGATAGATGATGGTAAAGCAGTGGATGTGGTCTATCTTGATTTTAGCAAAGCATTTGACACCGTCTCCCACAGTATCCTTGCGGCTAAACTGAAGAAGTGTGGTCTGGACGATGGGGTAGTGAGATGGATTGTGAACTGGCTGGAGGAAAGAAGTCAGAGAGTTGTGGTGAATGGGATGGAGTCTAGTTGGAGGCCTGTATCTAGTGGGGTCCCCCAGGGTTCGGTACTGGGACCGGTGCTGTTCAATATATTCATCAACGACTTGGATGAGGGGACAGAGTGCACCCTCAGCAAGTTTGCTGATGATACAAAACTGGCAGGAGTGGCTGACACGCCAGAAGGGTGCGCTGCCATCCAGCGAGACTTAGACAGGCTGGAGAGTTGGGCAGGGAGAAATTCAATGAAATGTAACAAGGGCAAGTGTAGAGTCTTGCATCTGGGCAGGAATAACCCCAGGAAGCAGTATAAGTTGGGTACTGACCTGTTGGAGAGCAGCGTAGGGGAAAGGGACCTGGGGGTCCTGGTGGACAGCAGGATGACCATGAGCCAGCACTGTGCCCTCGTGGCCAAGAAGGCCAATGGCATCCTGGGGTGTATTAGAAGGGGTGTGGTTAGTAGGTCGAGAGAGGTTCTCCTCCCCCTCTACTCTGCCCTGGTGAGACCGCATCTGGAGTATTGTGTCCAGTTCTGGGCCCCTCAGTTCAAGAAGGACAGGGAACTGCTGGGAGAATCCAGCGCAGAGCTACCAAGATGATTAAGGGAGTGGAGCATCTCCCTTATGAGGAAAGGCTGAGCAAGCTGGGTCTCTTCAGCTTAGAGAAGAGGAGATTGAGGGGTGACCTAATTAATGTTTGTAAATACGCAAAGGGTGGGTGTCAGGAGGATGGAGCCAGGCTCTTCGCTGTGACCTCCAGTGACAGGACAAGGGGCAATGGGTGCAAGCTGGAACATAGGAGGTTCCGCTTAAATATGCGGAGAAATTTCTTCACAGTGAGGGTGACAGAGCACTGGAACAGGCTGCCCAGAGAGGTTGTGGAGTCTCCTTCTCCGGAGACATTCAAAACCCGCCTGGATGCGTTCCTGTGCAATCTGCTCTAGGTGCTCCTGCCTCGGCAGGGAGATTGGACTAGATGATCTTTCGAGGTTCCTTCCAGTCTCTAACATTCTGTGATTCTGTGATTAACTTCTCAATATTTGTCATCTGAGTACATCAGGCTCCTTAACTAGAGTGTGTATGAGAAAACCTGTGGAAAGGTCAGGTTTTCTCATGTGAGTGATGTGTGTCAAAAATGAAACCTGCTATTTTCAATGCAGATGAACAAGACTGTCTCCCACAGCATTCTCCTGGAGAAGCTGGCAGTTCATGGCTTATACAGGTGTACTTTTCTCTGGATGAAATACTGTCTGGACTACCATGCCAAGAGAGTGGTGGTGAATGGAGTTAGATCCAGCTGACAACCAGTCATGTGTGGTGTTCCCCAAGGGTCAGTGTTGGGGCCAGTCCCGTTCGACATCTTTGATGATGATCTGGATGAGGAGATTTAGTGCGCCCTCAGTAAGTTTGCAGATGACACCAAGCTGGGAGGAAGTGTTGATCTACCTGAAGGTAGGAAGGCTCTACAGAGGGGTCTGGACAGGCTGGATACATGGGCTGAAGCCAGCTGCATGAGGTTCAAGACCAAGTCTTGAGTCCTGCACTTTGGTCACAACAACCCCAAGCAAAGCTACAGGCTTGGGGCAGAGTGGCTGGAATGTGATATCCGGCTGAACATGAGCCAGCAGTGTGCCCAGGTGGCCGAGAAAGCCAAAGGCAACCTGGTTTGTATTAGAGATAGTGTGGCCAGCAGGACTAGGGACCTGATTGTCCCCTGTACTCGGTACTGGTGAGGCCACACTTCAAGTGCTGTGTTCACTTTTGGGCCACTCACTACAAGAAGTATAGTGAAGCCCTGGGGCATGCCCAAAGAAGAACAACAAAGTTGGTGAAGGGCCTGGAGCACAAGTCTTGTGGAGAACATCTGAGGGAACTGGGGCTGTTCAGTCTGGAGAAGGGGAGGCTCAGGGGAGACCTTATTGCTCTCTGCAACTGCCTGAAAGGAGGCTGTAGTGAGGTGGGGGTCAGCCTCTTCTCCCAGGTAACTATGACAGGAGGAGAGGCAATGGCCTCAAGCTGCACGAGGGGAGATTCAGGTTGGATGTTATGAAAAACTTTTTGTCGGAGAGAGTGGTCAGACATTGGAACAGGCTGCCCAGGGAGGTGGTGGAGTCTCCTTCCCTTGAGGTATTCAAGAAATGTGTAGATGTAGCACTTAGGGACATGGTTTAGTGGGCATGGTGGTGTTAGTTTGACTGTTGGACTAGGCATCTTAGTGGTCTTTCCCAGCCTTAATGATTCTATGATTCTATATCCAGCAAAGTGGTGCTGCAGGAAGATGGAGAGTAGTTTGAACTATTTACTTCTGTCTGGCCTGGCATTTGTATTTGTCAAATCAGGTCTTTAGTGCTCACTGTTTCTCCTGCTGCCGCAGCCTCTTTTTCTTCACATTGGTTTGGTTCAGGGTCTAGAGTGAGTGAGAGACCAAGGCTTAGTCTGATGCGATAGTCTCTGCATCTGAGTGTGGGGGGAATACGCAGATAGTAAAGTAAGAGAAAGGAAAGTAAAAACACTTGCAGATCTTTTTGTTCTTTAGCGAACAACTCTGTTTCCAATAACTGGGTTAGAAGAGAACTTTACAAGATCTCTGTGTCCTTAGAAAGACTAGTCCCACTGGATAATTCTGTGGTGGTTCCTATTAACACTGAGTTTGCACTGGCTTAAAATGTCAAAATTTCTCAAAATACACATTAGACAAAAAGAAAGAAAAAACATGTATTCTGCCATTAGAGGATTTGGTATTAGTAAAGATCACAGTGTTTACAGGATCCCAAAAAGTTTCTCTAAACTGAAACAGAGTTGTTAGAATTCTAGTACTAAAATGAAAAACGTCCCTTGATTTCATTTATTTTAAACAAACTTTGAGCAACTTCATCTTAAGGTAAAGGATAATATAAGGACTGACTGATCTGTCCTTTTTTCATGTCTTACATTTTCGTAGGTCACTTTGGCTCATCAGTAGCATCTTATTTCATATTCTTACGCTGGATGTATGGAATAAACATGATTCTCTTTGGACTGACCTTTGGACTTGTAATGGTGCCTGAGGTTTGAGTTTTTTTTTCTTAATTATCATTGAGAATTGTTATGTGAATTTCTGTCTTTACCATGACCTTTCATGGGACTGGTCCTTCAAATAATTTTGTAATCCCTTTATGCTCCATTAAAAACTATTAAGATGTACAAAAGCCAGAAACTGTACATTCTTCATGGAAAGTTAAGCCAGAAACCGTACATTCTTCATGGAAAGTTGTCTCTAGAGGAGTGTCTTGAATTAGTCCTAATGGAAAAATATATGTAAGGGTGTGTCCCAGAAGTGTTTTTTGCATGGTCTGGGATGATGATAATTTTCGCCTTTCCTTTCCTTTCCTTTCCTTTCCTTTCCTTTCCTTTCCTTTCCTTTCCTTTCCTTTCCTTTCCTTTCCTTGCCTTGCCTTGCCTTGCCTTGCCTTGCCTTGCCTTGCCTTGCCTTGCCTTGCCTTGCCTTGCCTTGCCTTGCCTTGCCTTGCCTTTCTTCTTTTTCCTATAGAGAACCAAGGAGAGGAACTGAGTCGAAAAAGCAACCAAGTAGTGTATTTTATTAAAATGTGCATTGCAAAGAGCTGGATATATTCCAGGGGTCTGAGACACCATAGGTCCTTTTCATACTCTCATGTTAATAAGGCCTAATATGCTGTAAAATCCATCTCTGTAAAAGAGTCCATTCATGTTTTGAGCTGTGTGTGACACTGTTAAAACTGCCATCTAGAATATATACTTCAAGCAGAAACTGCTTTTGTGAAATGTAATATCTAACTAGTACCTTTGAGCTGCTATAGTGTTTTCCTAAAAAGAGAGCTTATATGGAATTAAAAATGTTGTGTCATCTACCTGATTTCACTCTTTCACAGTCTTTTATCTTCTAGTGAGCAGATGGGAAGCTGTAAGTTGGGAATTTCTAACAGTTCTCTAGTATAGGATTTTGAGATTGTGATCCATTTTCCATTGAATCCAAACCAGAGAAAATGCCCAACTATTCACAGGTAAAGGCCTAGAGTTACCCTGTAAGGATGTATATTGCAGCTTGGGAAGCATCTTGACAGAACAGTTTGACTCAAATTCCATAAACTGAATCCCTGTCGTCTTCCCACTCATTTCTATTAACAAACCAATGAAATCTCATTTTGCAAGAAAAAATTAATCTTCTGGTCTTGTCTGTAAGACAAACCCCACTAATCAATTTGAACTTCTTTGCTGCCTTTGACTTTAACTGACACAACTTGATAACACATTGATGCTAGTGAAATGTCACTTTAAATTTAGAAAATACTATTAATGCATGCTTTAGGCATAGTTTCAATCATTAATGTGAGAAGGAATTTAAAGAAGTAGAAAAGTAGGTCATTCTCATTGTGGAGCTAAGGAGAACAAGACAGGTTTTCCTAAGAACTGACAGATAACTATCCCTTCTCTGTGCTCGTATTTTGCTTTAAAGTGTAAATTATGATCATTTCTTGTTTCCAGGCTTTGATGGGGAAGCCATATGGCTCTTTACCTAGAAAAACTGTCCCAAGAGCTGAAGAAGCCACTGCTATGAACTTTGCTACTCTCTGGGATTTTAGTGTAAGTGCATAATCTTGCAATACTGCATATTCACACGACTTTTTGTTTATTTAGCTTCATTATTTAATATTCAGAGATTTAATATGCAGTATTTCAGGAGAAAATGGAAGTAAAATTATTATTTTTTTTTTTGCACAAGTTCTGAGTATGGATTTTTCCTTAAAGTAAACACATGATAAATCTCCTTGTCCACACACATTTCAGTATCTTATAGCAATGCAAAGACACGTGGGGAAAAGTCTCTAAATTGGATTCACACCTCTGAGTACTGACAGCCTATTACTTGAGAGTGAATTTTTGTTATCTGTATTTTTGTCTTCAAGATTCCAAATTAGAGGACGCAGAGTGAATATGAAAAAAAAAAAAAAAAAAAGGAAAAAAAAATCTAATTATATGCCCTGTATTTTTTTCTAAACTTAGAATGTTATTTTTTTCATTTTTCTCTTATATTTGGGTTGAGAAACATGTTTTCGTTTTTAACAGTTGATGTGATACCCAGTCTAGGCTAAGGATCTATACCTCCTATATTGACAGGTTAGCAGTTTATTCCTAAAAATGTCGTACTCATCTCTCTTCCCGAAAATAACTAACATAATTTTGCATGTGACATGTTGCTGCAGTTGGCCTCTTTATATAAAAATGATCCAACTTAATGGTAACTTTGATGTTGCAATGCATTGGCTGGAATGTTGTTACAGTTCTCAGTGGTCTGTGGTTAACAAAATGTACTCTTCACCTGTGAAACGGTGAAATGGAACCATAGCTAAGGTTTTCCTTCAGATTAATGGAAGCAGCATCTACTGAGCTAAGAGTGATTTGTTACTCAGTCTGCTGCACTCTTTTTCTGTAAGGAGCACCAAGGCTTTAAAGACATAGAATTGCTTGAGTTGGGAGGGACCTTGAAAGTTCATCTAGTCCAACTCCCCTAAACATGCATATACATATCTTCTAGCAAGTGAGTTTTGGCAGCAGGGAGCATAAATATGATGTTAGAAGCAGATCCATTTCGTGGGAAAATAAATTCAAGGGCGGAGTCCTCCAGCTTGCAGTTTGGTGTCTCCAACCATCAGCAGAATGACTTGTCTACAGGCAGCCCCTCTGTGTGGGTTTGATGCTTTTGAAGCCCTGCCCCACCCGTGTTGGGGCAGGGGGAAACAGTACAGGCTGCTGAGCCCTGCACGAGCATTTTCATGAGGGTAGAGCCAGATTATTACACCTACACACTTTCCAGAATTCCAGCTCTGATCTTCCCTGAAAAAATAACCATTGAAATGTACAGTGGTTATGCCTGTGTTAATATTGCCTTTTTTGACTATGGTCAAGAGATCCCTAAACTCATGACATCTAGAGCTCAGACAGAGTCCTTTATTTTGTAGCTGGATAATCTTATGTAGAACCTCAAAAGGCATCACATTTTGGCCATCTCTTGGCTCTATTTTCAGTATTCAGCTAGAAGTGTAGGAAGAATCTGCTTATAAGATCACAGAAAACAAGAGAAAAAAAAACTTGATTAAATCACTTTCTTATTTAAGAGCTAAATATTTCAGGCTTTCTAACTACAAAATACTGTATTTAAAATTAATATAATAGTAGTAGAAAGTACAATGATTGCCTGCCTTTTGGCTGTAAATATATATAAAGTGATTAGGTGACTTCTGCTTTACTTTGCCACAAAAAGTTATGATCCTTCTTTGTATACAAATGGATAGAATGGATCTTTACATTTCCGAAAAGCCATCTGTATAATATTTTGCAATGACTACTGCATAAAATGACATTGTGTTTTGTTCATCAGGAGTTACATGTTTCAACGACAGGAAGAATATGTCTGGACGTTGCTGGGAATTTAGACAATGATGATATTTTAAACAGAAATTAAAACGTCAGGGAGCTATTGGAGAGATATGAATTATGTAGTGTTTTGGAACCTTTATAAAGAGAACAGAGACTAAAAGACTATAAAAAAATTCATACAGCAAATGGTAATAAAGTTTTTAAAATAAATAGAATTGAGAAAAGATGGATGGAAACAGTGGAAGGAGGGGGATGTTTAGAATAGCTGAGAGAAGCAGGATCTGACAGCTATGAAGAGGAAAGTTTAGTAAATAATAGTAGCATTTAACATAAGGAGCAAATGCAATGGAAAGAAACATAAAACAAATCCTCTAAAACACTGAGGGGAAAAAGGGATTTTCTCGAGAAATGTCAGATTGAAAAATATTCCCTGAAGGTAGTGACAACTTTAATTAAGCAGGGTAGGAAATAGTACCTTTCATCTTACAGCAGTTATTGCATGCTACAAAGTAAGTTATGAATAAGTGAACACATCTCAGTAAACATTATTTTGTACTCTAGAAATTCATTATTCTTTAAAATAGTGAAGAAAAGATGAACTCATCATACCAGGGGCTTCCCACCTTTCCCCCTTCCCCCCAGTATTGTCCTCGTTTTACTGACAACACAAAGAAAAACAGTTTGGGATTTTGGTATATGTTACTTCACATACAGTTTTAATATTTTGTGTTCTACAGTTCAGATAATAACCCAAATCTAAAAGAATCAGGTTCTTAATGTACATAATAACAACGCATTTGAGCAATATTTCTACCTGATCCTTCTTTTATTCTTGGTTGAGGAAGCAGCAAAAGACAACTTCCATGAATATCTACCTTTTCACAGCTAAAAATATTTTAGCTTTCATGGTGAAATGCTGTAGGCAAAGTCCAGGAAAAAATATACTGAATTGCACCAGTGGAGGAATTATCTGTGACTTTGCAGAACATAGTGACTCAAGAGATATTTTTATACTGTAAGGGATCTCAAACGCTCTGCAGCACTCAGCTAGGCTGAGTAGAAACCTAGGCTAACATGGAATTATAAAACTCTGTAATGAGCATAAGATTGCAAAAGACAAATAGTGGAATTTGAATGCATCTTGACTGTGTACATGTTTTGCCAGTAATTAGTAATAAAGGTGTTCTATAATAATATTTCCCTTTTCAGAGAAGAAAATGCTATTGTCTGTTGTGTGAATGTGCATCTCTGAAAGCTAGTCTGATATGATGGAAAAAGAGATATAAAAAGAGATATACTGATTACCAAAACAAGCCATTTACAATAACATTATTTATGATATATTATCTCATTTTCAACTTACAATTGCAAATAAAATTTTTCAGTTAATACTGTCACACATTTCAGTTGTAGCAAGAGCTACTATAAACCAATCACATTTTCACTGAGCTCTGTATTTGACTTGAATTCTTTACATCCAACTGGAGCTGTAGCCATGGTCAGCTTCTGTTGTAATGTTTCTGGGTACAGTCTTCTTGTGGAGGAGATTCTTACTCTAACCTGAGGATTATCAGGAAGCTGTTTGGATTGTTTTAGATACCAGCAATTGTTTATAGTTAACTTTGAACTAGTAAATTACTTTGAAAAAGCAACAAACTGACCTGTAGAAGTGGAGGCGATTCTCATTAGACCTTTTAGAAAAATAGAAAAACTTTGAACGACTGAAAAAAAATAGATAAACTTACATTGTACACTTTATATCCTGTTAGAAACCCCCTGCATACTGAATAATCATCCAATAAAATGCTGTTGTGTATTAACTAATACATATTAAATGATCACCCAGTGAACAGCGAATAACATTACTAGGCAAAGAAGGTACATGAGAATTTTATACCAAATTAATTATTGAAGAATGTGGAAATGAAGCAAAAATATTGCATTTTTGCTGCAAGCAATTTGTAAAACTAAATTTGTCAATGAATTTTTTTTTTATTGTAGGGTGCCCATGTGAAGTTTTAAAGATAAAAATTGGAAAACTGACATGAAATATTCTGTCTTTTTACAAGTTACAAAAGGAGATTTTTTTTCTTTCCTGTGAGCTTATTATGGTGATGCTAATAACTGTTTTGAATGCACTGAAATTAATATTTCAAAATGCTGATGATGGTAGGATTCTGACTGTGCATATCTAATGGACTTGTGATGTTACCATTTTTGTTGAATTTTCAGGGCTTTGCGCAGTATTCTGTGCTTTTTTATGGTTATTACAATAACCAGAGGACAATTGGATGGCTGAAGTTCAGGATGCCTCTTTCTTATTTTCTTGTTGGAGTTGGGACTATTGGCTACAGCTTTATGATTGTCATTCGAACGTAAGTTCCCTTTGGCTTTGGAGTAAAGTACATTTTGAAAGACGGGTAATATCAATGTTGATCACTATGACTATCTTTTAAAAAATACTCTTTGGAGTATAATAATCTGAAGAGCAGGACAAGTGCAAGATCTGTGGAACTAAAATGCAAGGAAAGGTTGACTTCTCTCAAAATCATGTGAGATTCTTTGTGCCTTTATTTATTTATTTATTTATTTATTTATTTATTTATTTATTTATTTATTGGCACCAGCAGCTATCTTGCTGTGTAGTGGAAGTGGGAAAAATCCTTACTGAAATAAGAGTAATTTTCTCCTGCAACTTCAAAGTGTAAAATGAATTCATAAATAAAGAACAGAACTGTCAGCCCCTCTTTTCATAATGCTCTGCATCTAGCATAATGTCAGCTAACATGCAGGAAATTCAGCTGTTCTTCATTCAATGATATGTTATGTGTGATAAATTAAATTAAGAATGAGAAAGAAAGAAATATATGGCAAATAATTCTCTCTGTAACTCACAGTCAGCAGTAAATGACTCTCAGCAAGTCTATAGTGGCAAGGTGAAATTTGCACAGTGGTATAGAAGAATTAATAATATTTATCACAGTAAAGGTTTTATGTTCTGTGGCAAAAAAAAAAAAGATCTGCAGCAGTCTTTTCTACAGGAAAACTATGCTTAATACAATGTTAAAAACATCATGCTAAATCAGTAGGAAGCATATACATAAGTGAAATTGGGCCTAGGTAGTACAGTTGGTGAGATGTTGGGCTTTTCATAGAATCATAGAATGGCTTGGGTTGGAAGGGACCATAAAGATCATCTAGTTCCACTCTCCTACCGCTGTGGGCAGGGTTGTCATCCACTAGCTCACTAGATCAAACTGCCCAGGAACCCATCCAGCCTGGCCTTGAACACAGCCAGAGATGGGGCAGCCACAGCTTCTCTGGGCAGCCTGTGCCAGCGCCTCACCACCCCATAAATGGAGCATTTCTTCCTAACATCCAACCTAAACCTCCCCTCCTTCCGGTTTAGTCCATTCCCCCTTCTATCAGTATCTACCTGCGTAAAAAGTCGGTCCCCCTACTGCCTGTAAGCTCCTTTCAAGTATTGGAAGGCCGCAGTGAGGTCTCCCCAGAGCCTTCTCTTTTCCAAGCTAAACAATCCCAACTGCCTCAACCTTTCCTCATAGGAGAGGTGCTCCAGCCCTCTGAACATTTTGATGTCCCTCCTCTGGACCCTCTCCAACAACTCCACATCCCCTCTGTACNTGTAGCCCAGGAAGCCATTGGCCTTCCTGGCTGCAAGAGCACACTGCTGGCTCATGGCCAGCTTTTCGTCAATCACAACGCCCAAGTCCTTCTCCGCAGGGCTGCTCTCAAGGAGTTCTTCTCCCAGTCTGTACACACACCTGGGATTGCCCTGACCGAAGTGCAACACCTTGCACTCAGCCTTGTTGAACTTCATCAGGTTCTGGTGGGCCCACTTTTCCGGCCTGTCCAGGTCCCTCTGGATGGCATCCCTTCCTTCAGGGCTATCAACTGCACCACTCAGCTTGGTGTCATCAGCAAACTTGCTGAGGGTGCACTCGATCCCACAGTCTAAGTCGTCGATAAAGGTGTTGAAGAGCACCAGTCCCAAGACGGACCCCTGGGAGACACTGCTCATGACCGGCCTCCACCTGGACGTAGAGCCATTGACAACAACTCATCCAGCCAGTTCTTTATCCAATGAGCAGTCCACCCTCCAAATCCGTATCTCGTTTGGCTCTCACATTCTGGGCTTGAATTTTGTTTTAGGATTAGAATTAAGTGAATACTCATTCAGTATTATTTCATAGCCAAACTCACTATTAGAATAAACTGTGGTGATTTTAGTAGTTTCAGAGGATATACGGTGCTAGTAAATGTAATATTTAATAACCTCGATTCAAGCAGGACAACCACATACCATGACAAATGCTGTTAGCTAGTAATGCAGCTTTAATAGTGGCCTGGAGTGAAAAACTGGAACACTGTAGATGAAGATTCAATGACACTTGTGAATTTAGACAAGATACCATTTAATCCATTCCAATATTTTGTGATGAAACCAGTATTTTTCACTTTCATAAGCACTAGATTCAATCATGTTGAGTCTTCCAAATATTATGTGATTTTCTGCAAAAGGCAAAAGCATCCCAGAAGGCATAAAAAAAGGTTCAATTACACATGTATATTTCGAGAAGGAAAAACTGCTTCTGTAGAAAAAGTCATTTCTTTAGCTGGAAAATGATGTCTTTTGACATATTTATTTGATAGTGTATTAGTGAAGATTAGAAAAGTCTTAGTCTTAGAAAGTTGTATTAGACTGTCACCCAGACAAAAAAAAAAAAAAAAAAAAAAAAAAGAAAAACCCNNAAAAAAATCTGAGAAAGAATCCATGAGAACAAAACAAAGGGAAACCTCACTGTAGTACTTCCCACCTGGCCGTGTGACGCTAGTTGTTCTCCATAATTAGATGATCTTAAGTGAGGTTCTTGCAGTCTTCTCATCTTTACAGTTTCTCCAGGAAGCAGTGTAATGGGGGATGCTACTGTTATCCTGGTTACTGAGATCTGGGAAAGAGAATGGATGCATGGAAGAGGTAGTGAGGAGTATAAGTGGTATGATTATATTTAGAGAAAATATTTAGATTTACAGCTTTACTCTATAGCTCTTCCTGTGTATAACACACAATGGAAATATTTGTGGTCTTGAAGAAAAGATATCTTAACACTGGGAACTCTTTAGAAAGTACTATCTTAGTCTAAAAATCAGCAGCAAGGCAGATCACACCAAGAATAAGAAAGAATGGAGTGTGAAGATCTGTCCCTGAAGAATGGCTACGAGCAAGCCAAAAGCTTGTCAGTAAGAGTTAGAGATTGAGGCAACAACAGGAGCCTAGTGGTTGATGTCTACTACAGGCTACCTGATCAAGCTGAGCCTGTTGGTGAAGCCTTCTTCCTCCAGCTAGAGGAGGTGTCACATTCGCAGGCACTCATCCTGCTGAAGGACTTCAGCCACCCTGACATCTGCTGGAAAAGTAGCACGGTGAGCTCTAGGCAATCCAGGAGGCTCCTGGAATGCTTTGAGGATAAGCTGATCCATGTAAAAGATAGTCCCACAAGGAGGGATGCAATACTGGACCTGTTGCAAATGCAAATGAACTGATTGGTGGCATCAGGACTGGAGGCTGCCTGGGCTTTAGTGATCATGTGATGGTGTACTTCATACTCCTAAGAGATATGGGACAGACAAAAATTAGAGTTAAGACACTAGATTTTAGGAAAGCCATTGTCCAGCTCTTCAGGGAGTTAGTCAGTAAAACCCCCTGGGAAACTGCCCTCAGTGACACAGGAGCTGAGCAGAGCTGGCAGGTCTTTAAGGAAGCTTTCCTTAGTGCTCAAGAGCTCTCCATCCTCAGGTGTAGGAAGTCAGGAAAGGAAGGCAAGAAACCAGCATGGCCAACCTCTGACCTGCAGGTCAAACCGGAGAGCAAGAAGAAAATTCACAGGCAGTGGAGCAGGGACAGGTATCCTGGGAGGACTATGGGATGCTGCTAGGCTGTGTAGGGGAAGAGTCAGGAAGGCCAAGGCCCCACTGGAACTGGATTTGGCAAGGGATGCAGAGAAGAACAAGAAAGGCTTCTGCAGGTATATCAACTGGAAAAAGAAAGCCCAAGAAGGCATTCCCAACCCTAGCAAGCAATACAGGCAGGCTGGTAACAACAAACAATGAGAAGGCTGAGGTGTTCAACAACTTTTTACTTCAGTCTTCAATGACAGCTGCTCTTCATGTGCATCTCTAGCAGGTGTGTTGGAAGGTAGGGACTGGAGGAGCGATGTCCCTCCTTGTGTAAGTGAAGATCATGTTCAAGACCACCTGACGAACCTGAACATGCATAAATGTATGGGTCCTGACGAGATACATCCCAAAATCCTGAGGGAACTGGCTGGTGCAATTGCCAAGGCACTCTCTGTGATATTTGAGAAGTCATGGCAGTCAGATGAACTCCCTGGTGACTGGAAGAAGGGCAGTGTCACACCCATTTTTAAGAAGGGTAGCAAGGGTGAGCCAGGGAGCTGCCAACCTGTCAGCCTCACCTCTGTGCTGGGGAAGATCATGAAACAGATCCTCCTGGAAGCTATGCTAAGGCACATGGAAGACAGGGAGGTGATGCGAGACAACCAGGATGGCTTCACCAAGGACAAGTCCTGCCTGACCAACATAGTGGCCTTCTACGATGGGGTAACTGCATTGGCAGACCAGGGAAGAACTACTGATGTCATCTGTCTGGACTGAAGTAAGGCTGTTGACATGGTCCCCCATAGCATCCTTCTCTCCAAACTGTAAAGATATGGATTTGATGGGTGGATTCTTTGATGGATGAGGAACTGGTTGCTAGATCGCATCCAGAGAGTGGTGGTCAATGGCTCCATGTCCGGATGGAAATCAGTGACGAGTGGTGTTCCTCAGGGGTCTGTACTGGGACTGATACTCTTCAATATCTTCATCAATGACATCGACAGTGGGATCGAGTACACCCTCAGCAAGTTTGCGGATGACACCAAGCTGTGTGGTGTGGTCAACATACATGAGGGACAGGTTGACATCCAGAGAGAACTATACAGGCTTGAGCTGTAGGCCCAGGTGAGCCACATGAGCTTCAACAAAGCCAAGTGCTGTGTAGGGATGGAGTCAGGAAGACCCAAGGTCTTGCACCTGGGTCACAGCAACCCCCACTATCAATACAAGCTGAGGGATGAAAGGATTGAGCAGAGCCCTGCTGAAAGGAACTTGGGAGTACTGGTGGACTGCAAGCTGTACAAGAGCCAGTGGTGTGCACTCACCGCCCAGAAAGCCAACCACATCCTGGGCTGCATCAACAGAAGCATGGGCAGCAGGGAGAGGGAGATTATCCTGCCCCTCTACTCTACACTGGTGAGACCCCACCTGGAGTGCTGCATCCAGATGTGGAGTCCTCAGTACAGGAGGGACATGGACCTGCTGGAGTGCATCCAGAGGAGGATTACGAAGGGATGGAACTCCTCCCCTGTGAGGACAGGCTGAGAGAGTTGGGGCTGTTCAGTCTGGAGAAGAGAAGGCTCTGGGATGACCTGAAAGCGGCCTTTTGATTTCTAGAGAGAGACTCTAAGAAAGAAGGGGCAGACTCTTTAGCAGGGTCTGTTGTGAAAGGACATGGGAAACAGTTTCAAATCTAAAGAAGGAAGATTTAGATTAGATATAAGGAAAAAGTTCTTTACAGCAAGGATGGTGAAGCACTGGCACAGGTTGCCCGGAGAGGTGGTGGATGCCCCATTCTTGGAGACCTTCAAGATCAGGCTTGAGGGGCTCTGAGCAATGTGATCTAGCTGTAGTTGTCCCTGTTCACTGCATAGGAGTTGGACAAGATGATCTTTAAAGGTTCCTTCCAACTAAACAATTTTATGATCCTATGACTCTAGAATGTGTGCCCCGTCTGTATATAAGCAGTAAAAACAACAACAAACTGGCATTAGTTTATGCCAGCTCAGAAGCATTTTCTGTGTTATTCACTTATGATTAATTCCCTCTATTTAAGATTATGCATATCACTGGACTGTTAGAAACATGGTATGTAGAACGTATTGATATTGATAACATATCTCTACTACACTGTCAACTTTAAAATAAGGATTGCATTTTCCTGATCAAAAAATCAATACAATATCCAAGGTTAAATGATTTGTACCCTATCAATATACTCCATCCTGATGCTTATTGGGTTGAATTAGATAATGAAGTATGCAGAAGCAAGATCACTATTATCACACGAATGACAACACTTTGAAAAAGAGAAGTTAGTAGTCAAGATGGTGTCAAATCACTAAAGAAAAAAATTGGTGTTTATGGATACTGTTATAAATCTCATTTCAAAGTGCATAGGAGATGAAAGGCAAGACAGGAAGCTTTTTTAGTGATTTCTTTATTTGGTATAACCAGATTTTGTTCTGCCTGATTATTTTTTTGAGTTCTTTTTTTCCTCTCAATGAAGTCTCTAATTAAATTTACTGCAGTTCAGGATGCTCTGCAGCTTTCTTCTTGACAAATCTACTTGATATTATGTTTACTACTAAGTTTCTCAGAATTTCTCTAATTTTTCAGAGTTTGAGATGTTCATCAAATACATTCATTCTTTCTAGTAAAAATGTATGTTGTGATCTCATAAATTCTCTAAAAATATCAAAATCTCAATCATTTTATCTTGTTTCAAGTATATCTTTCTAGATTTAGTACAACATGGCTGATTGCAATGATAATATCTTTTTTTTTTTTTTCAGAATGATGTTAGAACTTTAGGGAGAATTTAAAAAACACACTCACATAGCAAAACTAGGTCTAATAGGACCTTTCTATGTCATTTTGACTTTTATAGAATGGCAAGGAATGCAAATGAGGAGGGTGGTGGCGATGATACTAGTTTTAATTTCAGCTGGAAAATGTTCACGAGCTGGGACTACCTGATAGGCAATCCTGAGACAGCAGATAATAAGTTTGCTTCCATCACTACAAGCTTTAAGGTAAAACAAAGCTCACTAAAGAGATGTAATCTGATATGTCTTCACATTGTTTTAAGGTCAGCTTAGTTGTGCCTGGAACCTAGATGCTTAAACCAAAACGGTCAGCTCTGTACCCTTCTGGTTCTGGGTCTTTTATAATTTCCATTTTGTTTTTTTGTCCTCTGTGACTGCAGTACTAGTTTTAACAAAGTGATTCTACTGTAAAAATAATCTTTGACTTTTCCTTGTTTCTGACAGCTTCCAGTTTATGTGATGCTTATGTCTGAAAAACTTTTTTTAAAGGCTGGTGACATTTTGCCAATCTGACTTCTTTGTCTTCTTTCTCTTGCTGCTCTGAGGAGACACCACAAGGCATCAATAACATAAATAATAATAATACTAAAAAAAGGAAAGCAAGGACTCTTCATCATATAATAAGAATTTGCATCAGACATTTGAGTGTATACTTACTCTTCAATAAGAATAAGAAAACAAGGTTGCTTTTGTTGCATGACAGAAAGTTTTTATTTTGAAATCAAACACTGGCCATGATGATTTCAGCAGTTATTCTGTGAGTAATCTAGGGCAGGTTATGAGATGTACTGCTGCAGTAGCAGTGGAGAGGAAGTATTCTATCTGTTGAGTGTTAAAGAAAGTGTTTCTACACAGGGTCATGTCAGTGCAGTATGTAAAGGAAAAATTAATTTTCAACATAGTACTGTTTGAGGAGTACACTAGCAAGATGTTACCAGGTAATGAATAAGACATGAGTCTTGCCATCACCCTGATGTTGTACAGCAATGAGAGCTGGAGGACTATTACATTAGCTATACTATCTGATCATACACAACACCATTCCTTTCTGCAGTGGTGATATAGCCAACAAATAACCCCACACTGCTCATCTTCCCAAATGCAGGCATAAAAAATAACTGCACTGAAAGTGAGAGGAAACAAAAGGCCTTAGGAAAAAAAATAGCAATGAAATACTAAGCACAGAAAGTCTGTGAGATTTCCATGCCTGCCTACTAAGGTCAGCTGCTTAATAATATTTGGTGAAGAACATAAATCTGTTAAGATGAAATCTTATTTTTGAGACATAAACTCATGAACCTTTACTGTAATATATGCCAACAAAGACCGAAAAAGTGAAGTCTTGGTGTAGGTGACATCATGGGAGTCTTGCTTAAGAGCTGCTGCAATCTCCTTTCCTTTATGTAACAAACACAACTGATAATACAATTAAAATCATGATTTTTGTAAAAAAAAAAAAAAAATTACAATTATTGCGATGCAGGAGTCTAGTTCCCTTCTAGGCAACTGATCTCTATACCAAAGTAGGAGGCTGTAACCAAACTTCCTTTTTATGAAGATGTATCAGAGAGAAAGCTCTTCTGGCAAAAGTAGGAAGCTGGAGATTTTAGTTACAACAGAGTCCTAGCAAAGGATAAATATGGGGCAAACATTTTATTTTGCAGCCTGAAGCTGTGCACTAGCTGTATTTT
>VXAV01011888.1:90680-108996 GCA_013399715.1 Alectura lathami
AATTAAAAGGGGTTTCAGATATCAGCTTGGAGTTCTACAGCAGCAGCAGATTTGGCTGGAAAGTTTTTCAAGACTAATCATAGCCTGGAGCCCTGGAAGTCTCATCTGATATGAGCATTAACACAAGCAGAGTTTATCTCTAACAGGAGAGGGACAGTTTTTCTCCTGGATTGCTCAGAGTCAGTGAATGAAGTGGAGCAGAGAGTGTTTACCAAGTTGCAGCACGGTAAACACATTTAGGGATCTAGTCTGGAATTTTATCACTATTGTAACCATTATTGCTTAAATGTATTATTAAAAGAAAATATTGCTTCAACAGGAATTTGTGCGCCTGACAGTCTCTGACACGATGACAACATATATCACAATTCTAATTGGTGATTTCTTGAGAGCTGTCTTTGTTAGGTTTTTCAATTACTGCTGGTGCTGGGACTTGGAATATGGATTTGTAAGTATCTGATTTGCTATTTTTAATGTCTTTGTCAGATCATCGCAGTTTTGTAGCAAATTATATTTTCCTTTTTATGCTACAAAGTTTATGGTTGTCTAGGCGTATCTGCTTCAAAATTCCTTAACAACATTATGTTTGTTTGTCTCGGAGTTTACTTTTGTCTTAATATTTTATCTTTAGGCTTTGGTAACCTTAGGAAATGTCTTTTTATTCATCTGATTTTGTAAACAAACTGGCTACACATTTGTCACACATTTTCATTTTAAAGACTCATTCCCAGGTCTGCAGAAGATGCAGAGAGATTCTCATTGATTTCTGTGGACATTCCCATAGGATCCTCTGTCATAACGAGGCACATAATGAGGCAGCCAGTGTTTCAGAAAAATACAAAATAACTTTTCCTAGAAACTTTATTAGATATATTTTTGCAAAAGTTAGTCTGACACAAATAAAGTAAATGAGTCCCACTAACATAAACATGTGTGTATGCCCGCTCTGCACTTGGGATTTGAGAATTTCACTCTTTTCACGTGGATCTGACCTAGATTAAATTAGCCAGCTAAGATACCGCCACTGTAGGGACTGACATTGCAGTTTTCATTTGTTGAATTGTAGTCAGGGTACTGGGAATAATTTTTTTTTTTTTCCAAAGCTTCTAGTGTGTTTACTGAGTGGTATGGAGAAGGGCTAAATCATTTAAAGGTATCTTGGGTACATCTGCATGAACAGGCACCATAGCTCTTCTGCCATCCTCTTATTTGTCCTTCTTTCCTCAAAAAATTACAGTATGTGCACAATTTTTTGTTTTACTTACTTGGATTTACTAAATGCCACCTTTCAGAAAATAATAATTTTCCATAGACAGAGAAAGTTTTGGTGTTTTCTACTTTTTTATTTCCCTGTTATAACAATCTCATTGCTATTGACTGACTCCTATGAAACATCAACCTTTAAAGCAAGGTTCGATTTCCCCATGTTAATTCACCTGTGAGTCTCATAAGCAGCCAGCCATCTTATGAACAATCAAGTTATAATCCTTGCAATAGCAGTATCAAATGCAGGAATTTGTATATAGTATGCCCAGAGAGCCAGTGCAGCTTGAGGAACAGGGTATTTTCATATACTTAAATGGCATCTAGGACTTCCTCACATTTTCGTACTTGCCACAGCCATTTCAATAGCTGAGAATAAATATGGGGAACATGAATCACTGTATGCAGCGCTATGTCTTACAGGATATAGCTCAAACCTCATATTTTCCAAAGGAGTCGAAGTGATAGGCTAGGCTTTTTCCCTATTACAATATTCAAGATCAGTGAAAAAGTCTGAATAAATGCAAGCTGGAAGTCATTCTGAAGACTACAGGACAGACTTTTCACCTAGAGTAATTTGGTTTCCATTTGGGCTTCCTGAATACTTTTCTGCAATTTGCTGTGAACAAGCTGCTCTTTATGCAGGGACTTTTTGTTACATAAACTGCCCTAGTGCTTTTTGAAATGAATTTGAGTATCTAAAACAGCTGGATGGGGAGACTGGATCACAGAACCCCAGAATTTTAGGGGCTGGAAGGGAGCTGTAGAGATCATCTAGTCCAACACCCCTGCTCAAGCAGGTTCCCTCTAGTAGGTTGCACAGCAAAATGTCCAGGCAAGTTTGGAATATCTCCAGAGAAGGAGACTCCACAGCCTCTCTGGGTGCATTATCTGTGATACTTCTGCAGTCTCCCAGTGCTAGGAGCCAGGTGGTGTATGGTAGGACAGCTTAACTTGAACTGAGAGTGTCAGTTGTCAAGTGCAGACACATCAATTCTGCCATTAAAACTTCAGGTTTAATTTTTGCTCTTTGTTTTTGTTACTGTTAGGGATATTAATGGACTATAATATAGTAATTCAATCAATAGAGCCTACAAAAGAAAGCTTTAATTAAGGGACTGCACTGAAGAATAGCAGGGAGACCATCCTTCTGTCTAGCTGTCCATCCTTACAGAGTAAAGAATGTAAGGAGAAACAATAAGCACTGAGTGTGAACCTCAGAGCCCACACACTTGTGTTTAAGCACTGTTAATAGGAGTCATGGTATGTTTATCCAGCAATGAGGGGACATCTCAATTCCACATTATATTATTTTTCTTAAAGTCACAACAACACATTTGCTGGTAGGGGATGATGTATATACTGTTATTGTACAGAAAGAATGCTGTTATTTGCTCAAGAAAACGGTGTGAAGATCCATATATAAGGAATCAGTCAGTGTTGCAGCCTAGAAGCTTTGTGCTGATCTTTTCATGCAAAACAAAAATAACTTTGAAAAAGGATATTGATCTTACAGAACCACTTGTACAACTTTTCCAGACTCTACACTGTTAGATCTTACAATGAACAAGGAATATGTGAATCAGATATATTCATATATCCAGATTTTCCATGTTTTTGGTAGTCTTTAATTTCAAAAATCATCATGAGTTTTCCTTCATTTTCTGCAGTCAGCATATCTGGTGGTTACCACTGCAGCTATTAAAAGCAACTTTCTGTTAATAAAAGTGACATTTTTATTCAGCAATATATAAGAATGGCTCTGAACAACTCCTCTTAATCAACTGTTCTTCAAGTTGAATACTATTAATTCATTTAATCTTTCCTTGTATAGAATCAGACTCATAGGTTCATACAACATAAATACAGAAGTCTGATGTAAACATACACATATACATCTGTATACATGCAGAAAAATGTCTATGAAAGAGTGTAGAATGAAGGAGTGTAGAAGATCCAAACACATAATTTGAAATTGTGACTTTAGTTTGACAATTTTGAAAGAATATCTTTCTCCTGATTCAGACTCAAGGAAATAGTTATTTTTATATCACAAGACCCTTACTTTGATGACCATATTATCTGTATGGGAAACAAAAATTTAGGACTAAACGTTTTCATTAGTGGATGAAGTGATTATGAAAAAAAATGACCGTGTCTCAAAGTGAAAATTAGATTCAAGCACCTTCAAATTAGAAATAAGATATTCATATTAAACAGGAAAGCCAGCCTCTATCAATATTTGAAATGAATTCCTCAACAGTGCAATTGTTAAATTTAAAATATGAAACATAGTTCTATAGTTCAAAAAGGAATTAAAACATAGCAACCTCATATGCTGTATTGGAAGTACCGTAGGTGACCACCACTGTCCCAAGTAGCCCTTCCTGTGGTCATCATTAAAATTCACTCAGTACCAAGAACTATAATTTTCCAATAGAACCTTCTTCTAAAAAAAGATCATCAATAAAATTCTTCAACTTATGGCCTTGAGTTATATTCTTTTTTTTTTTTTTTTTGATTCACTGATAATGTGCAATGAGAATCTTTACCACGCAATGACAGTGTGCCACTGCTGTTGGAAGTGACAGCTTTTATTTAGTGTAAATAATCTTAAAACCTTTTTTGCAAGCCTAGTGAAAGCATTTGTGTTATTTCTTTCAGCCATCTTATTCAGAGTTTGATATAAGTGGGAATGTGCTGGGGCTGATCTTTAATCAAGGCATGATCTGGTAAGTGTTATATCTGTAATGCACCCTTTTGATTCAGCACTCTTAGCACAACTGCTAGACTTTGCAGCATCAGTGAAATGCTGACCTTGTTTTGTTGCTTTAGTGTGATGTCAGTGTAATGCAATATATCAGACTCTAGTACACTGCAATTTTTGCCCTCACAGCCCAGAAAGCCAGCCACATCCTGGGCAGCAACAAAAGAAGCATGGTCATGCCCAGCAGGTCAAGGGAGGTGATCCTGTCCTTCTACCCTGCGCTGGTGAGACCCCACCTGGAGTACTGTGTCCAGATGGGGAGTCCTCAGTACAGGAAGGACACGGACCTGTTGAAGTGCATCCACAGGAGGGCCACAAAAACTGTCCAAGGGGTGGAACACCTCCGCTGTGAGGACAGACTGAAAGTGTTGGGGCTGTTCAGCCTGAAGAAGAGTAGGCTCTGGGAAGCCCTGATAACGGCCTTTTGATTTCTAAAGAGAGACTTTAAGAAAGAAGGAGACAGACTCTTTATCAGGGCCTGTTGTGATAGGACTAGGGGAAATGGTTTCAAATTGAGAGAGGGGAGATTTAGCCTGGATGTAAGGAAAAAGTTTGTTATGCTAAGGGTGGTGAAGCACTGGTACAGGTTGCCCAGAGAGGTGGTGGGTGCCCCGTCCCTGGAGACCTTCAAGGTCAAGCTGGACAGGGCTCTGAGCAACCTGATCCAGCTGTGGATGTCCCTGTTCATTGCAGCGGAGTTGGACTAGATGGCCTTTAAAGGTCTCTTCCAACTTGAACGATTCTATGATACTGTGAAATCAGTGTGACTATTTCTAAACTATTTATTTGCTAAGATTCCCTGACCACATGCAACAGACTTTTGTAGTGAGTTGATAAAACCAACCAATAGAAGGCTGGGTAGATTCATCCTGTCTTTTTGTTGACTGACTACTTACTAGCCATTTGAATGCTTTGAATTTCTGTTGTTTGAAACACTTTACTCACCTTTTCCCATACATCA
This sequence comes from Alectura lathami, assembly GCA_013399715.1. Classification (NCBI taxonomy): domain Eukaryota; kingdom Metazoa; phylum Chordata; class Aves; order Galliformes; family Megapodiidae; genus Alectura; species Alectura lathami. Next base: position 95,672 of record VXAV01011888.1, read on the forward strand.
TGAGCAAAAAGACCTTAAAACAAATATACGTATACTTACATGCGTGAGTGTACATCAAATGTTACTGCTACAGTAGTAGTGCAGATATCTTGAGGAGGAGATCTATATTTCATCTCATTCTTGGACTTCAGCTGATGAGTAAAGAACATTGGTGTGAAGAACACTCATGTCAGATACTGTGCCTTCCTCAGAAGTGCCCACCTCAAGCACCAGTGACTTCTCAATGTTAATTCGTGACAAGGCCTAGCTTTTTGACTTTAACACAACTCTGCTGATTGAACTTTTTTTTTTTTTTTTTTTTTTTTCACTTGCGGGAAGAGTTCCACTTCTGTAATTCCCGAAGAGTTGTTTTATTTATTTATTTGGTTTGGCCTGTGCAGCATTAACAGAGCTATGCATACCCTCTTTCCTGACCATACACAGGCTTAGTCCTGCCTTGAGTGATGCTGGAAACAAGGAAGGCGCTTCTGTTTCCAGCCTGTGAGGAACCCAGCCACAACACCACAGAAGCTCATCACTTTTGACTAACCCGACTCTGTGTGCACAAAACCCAAAGAACTACGTCCTTGGTATTTTATTTGCACCCTGGGCCCAGGCTCAATCCCAGTTTGGCTGCAGTGGCTGAGTCAGGACCAGCTGAAGGCAACTCCCTGGGCTAGGCCTGGACACAACCTCCCACAGTTCTACAGGGGTTCTGACCTTGCCCCCAGCAGGATGGGGGCCCTGGCTGCACTGATCCTGCACCCTGCGACGAAGCTCCTCTAGGGAGGACACACTCAGTGGCCCAGCAGCAGCACTGTGGTTTTGCTCAGCAGGAGAATATGTTGGTGGGGAAGAGCATGGCACCAGTTATAGCCTCACAGTTATGCATGCTGTAAGAATATGGCTGGAGATAGTCCAGCCCTGCTGCTAGTTTGTAAGGAACCTATAGAGTGCCTTGCACCTAAGGTAAGCAGCTCACTTTTGCAATCAGCATGCTGCCATCTGTCCTTAGCATCCTCACTTCTGGCAAGAAATATTCTCAGGCTGCTCTTCATCACAATAATGAAGCTGCACTATAAATTCCGCTTACTATTTTTTTTCATAATTGATGACACTCGTATTTTCTACTGCTGTGCTTATAACTTTGGTAAACATGTTGGAAATCACTCTTTAGCTAAAAGAAGCTGGGGGCTGGATGAGGGAGTTGTTTCCCGATTATTCTCTCTAACAACAATTCTATACACACACATCATTTTTATACTTATACACAGACTGTGTGCTTGCAAGCTGCAGTGCCCCAGTATACATGTTGTGGCACAGAATCTGTCACTAGTACATTTGTTATGCCATTTTGATACAGTATGTTTCTGCTCACTGCTTCTTGTAGGTTTCGGACAATATTTACATGTTAATTGGTGTTTGCTGAGCCGAGTAAATCATTGGAGCAATGGAGTTTTTCAAAATTATGTCTAATATAAATTGAATCAAATACGTCAGCACAGTGAAAAAAACCTTGACTGAATTGCAATGAACATACACTGCCAAAACCATATATACCGTTACACATATATAGAATATGTTGGATTCTGTTTTATCCTGGCTTTACAAGTTCCATTGCACACACCTGTTCTCATCTGAAACAGAATAAAAATAACCTCAGGTGCATTTGTCACTGCCACGGAACTAGAAAGGATGACAAGCATGTATGTACACTTTCATTTTGTAGATGAGAGAGAGGCTGTGCACTTAGGAAAGCTCCTTTATTCTCTTTCTCTGTGTTTTCACAAAGTGAATGAGATGCAAATCATTTGCAAGTCTTCTCTATATTAATTAGCTATTGGCAAGATTTTGTCATCCTATAATAAGTGTTATAGCTAAAAATTGTGGAAATATCCATATTTATCCAAAATTCCTGAAAATAAAGAGTATATTGCAAATGTGGTTAAGGAGCACCATGATGTGCTCTCTGCTATCTATCACAGACCATGAAATCCTTTGCCATCTCTTTTAATTGAAGATACTTGGAAATAAGAAGACGAGATGTTAATATGTTATTCTCTGACATGACATCTCCATACTCTGGAGGTCTTTCCAACCACATAGATCTATTTCCTATTTTATAAACAGAAAAACAGAAGTACTCAGAGCCAAAGACTCAGCTCTTGTCACTTCAACAGTGGTCAAGGAAAAAGTAGATTCCTGATCTATCTCATTCTGTATCATTTTCTCAGGCATTTGAAAGTAATTAATCTTCAGTCAGCGTGGCACAAAAAACAAGGTCAAATAAAAACAAAATGGTCCCAACTGTTTCAGTGTCATAATCACGTGGCTATAGACAATAAGGAAAAAACAATATTTAGCATAATCAATAAACGGTTCATTGGAATGAGGCAGAAAATAATCATTGTAACAGAAGTAAAATAAAGTGTATCAAAAACATACTTCTTCAAATGGTGCTAGTATATTAAGAAATATAATAAAGAATAAACTAGATTACTTTGGTAATAGGTATCTTTAGTATTATTCATTTTTGTGCAACGCAAGAGACATACTACCTGAACTAACAGCACAAAGTAAGAGTGAGTAACTTTTCATTAAGTGATAATCTTGTTTGCAGAGAAAGATGACTGTGGAATCAGAATAATAGAATTATTGAATAGCTTGAGTTGGAAGGGACCTTTAAAGGCCATCTAGTCCAACTCCGCTGCAATGAACAGGGACATCCACAGCTGGATCAGGTTGCTCAGAGCCCTGTCCAGCCTCACCTTGAAGGTATCCAGGGACGGGGCACCCACCACCTCTCTGGGCAACCTGTACCAGTGCTTCACCACCCTTAGCATAACAAACTTTTTCCTTACATCCAGGCTAAATCTCCCCTCTCTCAATTTGAAACCATTTCCCCTAGTCCTATCACAACAGGCCCTGATAAAGAGTCTGTCTCCTTCTTTCTTAAAGTCTCTCTTTAGAAATCAAAAGGCCGTTATCAGGGCTTCCCAGAGCCTACTCTTCTACAGGCTGAACAGCCCCAACACTTTCAGTCTGTCCTCACAGCGGAGGTGTTCCACCCCTTGGATCATTTTTGTCGCCCTATAATCTTGAAACAAAAACTACATATGGAGAATTCTGTCCATATGTCTCCAGTACTTCTTTAAGCAGGAAGATTCAAGTCCAGTAAAAATGTATAAACAAGGTTTTATGAAACAGTTCACAGCGTATATGGTTGTAGCATGTCTAGGCAGAAGTTCTGCCACAAATAATTGTTTGTTTGTTTGTTTGATCCTTTTTTGTTTTTTTTTTTCTAGGATGGGATCTTTTTATGCTCCATGTCTCCCAGCAATCAATGTGTTCCGCCTCCACACTTCAATGTACCTGCAGTGCTGGGCAGTGATGTGCTGCAACGTCCCCCAGGAGAGAGTCTTCAAAGCTTCCAGATCAAACAACTTCTACATGGCCATGTTACTTTTCATTCTCTTTCTCTCCACGCTGCCAGCGGTGTACACCATTGTCTCCATTCCACCATCTTTTGATTGTGGCCCTTTCAGGTCTTTTGCATTTTATATCCATCTCTTGCTAATGATGTGATGAATCACCTCATCATATCACAGTGAATGATCTAGTAATGAAAATGAGCTTCCTTAATAAGCATTAGTGTCTGATAGTCTGAATGTTTAATTGGGTGACATTTATCATTGTAGACAATTCTTGAAACTGGAAACCTAGAAAACTGGTTAATTATTTAAAAAGATTTTTCTGATGTATAGAACAGAAAATCTTTTCTTCTGGTTAGCCATAATATAAACATTTGTTGTTATTCTAATAATAATTAGAATTATTATTCTAATTATTATTCTAATTAAGCCAGAAATTATTCTTCGGCAGTAGACTGGTGACCTGTTTTACCTCTATGGTCTTCTGGCCTGAGAGTGATGACTTTCAGGAAATATCTGCATATGCCCAATAAGAGGGGCCTGTTGGAACATACAATAGTGTGCTGAAGCCCAAGAAGGTGGTACAGTCTTTGACTGTTGTGACCATTTCCAGGTAACACCTTATTTTGTGCACCTGTATCACCACTGTGATTCTGAATCTACTCCTCGTTTTCAAGACCTCCACATTCACTATTCTTTTGTAAAAACTTAAGCCTGCCTCATGAGTGCAAATATGTGCCTTACATTCAAGCTAGCTTAATTATCTGCACATTTTCTCCTTCTGTGCACACTAATTGGAAAGTCCAGGACCATTTTCAGTATCTTTACTTGGTAGTTAGCATGACATATGATTTTAATGAGTACATGACATGACAACAGTCAATACATGAAATTTAGATTTTGGTGTATTCTGGTATATTCTTCTAGCCACTTGCAATTGTCAGAGTGACCTAAGAGGGAGAATAGTGTGACATTCTGAAAGTCTGCTGAGACATAAATTTTCTTGATTTTCACAGAAGTTATGATAACAAAGCAAATTGTACACACCATGGGGCCTGACAGGATTCACCCAAGAGTACTGAAGTAGTTATGCCTGGACCCTTCTCAACAATTTATGAAAGATCTTGGAAGTCTGGGGAGGTCCCTGCTGACTGGAAGCTAACCAATGTCATACCCATCTACCTCAAGCATATGAAAGAAGAGCCAGGGAAATACAGACCTGTTAATTTAATATCAGTACCTGGCAAAGTTATGGAGAGGATTATCTTGGGTGCCAGTTTCAGAGTTTTAATTTTTTTTTTGTCCTTTTCACAGGTTTGGTGTGATGTATTTAACTTATATATTCATACTACTGCACTGACATTGCAAAAATATTTTTATATGATACTGTGTCACATTTTCTGTTTAATAGTGGCAAAACTAGAATGTTTGAAGTCATATCAGAAACTCTGGAGCACGACTTCCCTTCATGGTTTGGGAAGGTATTCGGTTATGCTTCTAACCCTGGACTCATCCTACCTTTTATATTACTGATGGTGTACGTATAGAATATTAACTGAAATCTTGGTTAATACTACGTGAAATGTCTATTCATTTTCTTTCACTCTGAATCTTTCCTGGCTAAATATCTAATTAAATAGGGTACTGATTCCCCTGTGGTGAAGACTTCAAATCTTCAGTTGGTCATAATTATGTGCATTTGCACATAATTTAATCTCTCCTTTGTTCCATAGCTTTCTCTTTCCTTTTTTTCTTTTTTCTTTTATTTTTTTCTGTTTTTACTTAAAAATAAATTTCTATTGCTACTACAATGGCAAAACTATCAAAATGCTAAAGTGTATGGGGTCTGAAGTGCCATGACCTTGATCAACTTGTTCAGTAGGCAGAACTGCATATCATAAATCCTTAACAAGTTCAATGGAAAACTATCAGAACTATTTCTCATTTATTTTTAGTCTGATCTTGACTGCATGTGCCATTCCTTGATATAAATTGAACCATATGCAGATGGAATTGAAGGGAGAGAGAAAGTTCTGGAGATATACCATAGAGATGTTTCGGTCTCAACTATTTGTCTATAATTTCCTCATGTCTCATTTCCTGTTACAGAACAGGATTAGTAGAAATTTTTAATAAGTCAGTAGCTGATAAAGAATAATGAACCCCAAATAGTCTTTCTCAAAGACTGTATTGAGCCTTTCTTGATAAAGACATTTTAAATTGCTGTACATGTATATAACATTTTTTAGCAAACTACTGAATTAAAAGCTAATTCTGGGTAGAAATGATCTGGGATTTAACTCTACATTGTAGAATTACCAGAGGTACAGAGAAAATTACAGAATACAAAAGAAATTGCAGAAAGATTTTACATGAGCAAAAGAAATTCTGAGATGAAATTTTACCAAGATTCAGTTAACATTTTTTTTCTATGTAACCTTTGTTGTCTGTAATACATGCTCCGTTACTACTGATTTTTTCTGAATATGATTCCTATCTTGAAATGGTCTAAGGCAAAAATACTGAAAAATAAATAAGTTAAAGAGAAAAAAGGAATAGACAAGGCAAAATAAGGCAAAACAGAGAAAACAGGATATGAAGATACATTATTTAGTGCTTACTTCATTAAGAGATTTCATATCAGAATTTCACTAATTGGGATAGTCAAAAATACTGATTTCATAGAAAAATACAATGTATTGAAAAGTGAAAATTTCATTATGCAGAAATATTATTGTTCAGTAGAAGGGGACTGTGATTTAGAACAAAAGTTACAATTTATGCTTTTGGCTGTTTTCCTGCCAGTACTTGAGTTTGTCTGTTGTATTAGTTTAACATATGGTTTACTCATTTTTAAAGTATGTCATACGAGTTAACTAACTTTTATAAGTTATTCTCTGGAACACAATTCATAGCAAGGCATAGCTTTATTGCAGCATCTTCCTTAAGAACCATAAGATTGAATGTAGTGTATTAATAGATAGAATATATTTTTTCCTGATTTATTTATTTATTTATTTACTTTTAATTTTTCTTCCCTGCAATAAGTATGCCTTCTTCATAATCCTAGGAAGCAGACTGTTCACTGTCAAAATACTACTACTGATTAGGCATGATAAATGAAGAAAAGATACAGATTTGATATTAGCACGTGTATTTATTATTATAGAAATGTTGCAAGAATCTTTATATTTCAATCATTAACAAAATATATTCTTTTTCTTTCAATTTAGTCTGAGTATTTATTACCTCAATGCTACATCCAAATCCTACAAAGAAGCTAACTTGGAACTTAAAAAGAAGCTACAAAGTGTAAGGAATAGAGAATTTTTGTTTTTCACTAAGATTTAGCGAATACATTCAGGTCACTGAAAGATGCCCTCTCTATCTCTCCATCATTAGCAAGCAGAAGAAAATAAAAGAAGAAATAAACAAAAGGCACAAAAATCAAATGAACAAGAGGAAAATCCATTTGAAACAGAACCACCACAGTCAAAGCAAAAAGGAAGCAAGCAAGATGAATCTACTGCTAATCAAGGTAGAGACAGTTTTGAATTTCTCAAGATGAGGAATACTTGTATGTTGGGCCATAGTCTTCTTCCCTACCTTGACTGCTCGCTTTGCCATAGTATCTTAGATGATATTCACCACAACAAATGACTAGCCTAATATCCAGTCCATTTTTCATTCTTTGACTCATTTAAGAAATACCATAACATCATTACTAAAGTAATAAAACTGATAGAACATATGTGTCACAGCCTGCCCCAATGTCAGTGATCCCTCTTATTTAATAATAAATCAGCTGGGTTAAAATACTGCAACTTCCTGTTGTATTTATTTTATCTAGGACATGTGTGCCAAGGTTCAATGTCAGAAAAAGTAATAAGAAGAAAGTGTGGTAGTAATCCTCACCAGAAATCCTACCTTGGTCGGGCAAGTTTCAGTTCGTTATTAAGGATTTCACAGCCTATGCCATGAACACTACTAGGCTTTTCCCACCATGCATGCCACACACACAACAAGTGTAGTTTCAAGCCTAGCAGAGAAATGAATGTTATCTGTGGAAGAACTGTATGTAAGACCTATCTGCAGCCTCAAAACATGCCTGTTTGATTTTGGAACTGCTGACCTTTATCACCATTTATAGGCAATATCCTCTTACCAGTGCATCTAGTTGCTTGGAAAATACCTGTAGTTCCCTTCACCTGGGCTTTTTAGAAAGGGCTGGAAGGGAAATGTGGTATGAGAATCACAAAGTTGCATTGTCTCACATTTCAGTCTGTTGATGCACTGGGCCCCAGACTTTCCATAATATTCTGGACTGGACAAGGTGCTGCAGACTTTCCCTCATAGAGAATTTCAGTTCTACCATTTCATTCTTTAACTCTGTTCTTCTAACATTTTTCAGATAACAAGAAAGGACAGAGTGGCAATGAAGCAAAGACAACAGGCCAGCCACAGGAAGCAAGTTCCTCTCAGGCACTCCAGCATCCAGGCCCTGCTCTGAATGGACACTATCCACCACAGGCCAGAGGAGGGAGCCTTCCTCCACTACCCATAGCTGTGACACGGCCACCGGGGCCACGCGGGTATGCGGCACCAGGCTATCCACCCGGACACCCACGGTTTCCAGGGGTTCAGCCAGGAATGCCTAGGGGCCCTCCCCACTACAAATAAGGAGGCTGTCCATCCTTTGTGCTTTGTGATAAGATCAAGGACACTGAAGGAGACAAAAGTGATCTTGACACCCAAAAAACTCCCAAACGTGCAGAACTCTGTTTCGTTCATCATAAATCTTCATCTGCATATCCATATGCTTCAGTTTTTGTGGCATGGTAGTTTTCAGCAGAAAATACTGCATCTGTCTGCTTGCATTTGAAGATATTGCAAAAATGTATTATCTGTGTCCTAATACTTAAGAAAATTTATGGGAAGATTTTTGTTTGAAGAATGAAAATTATTTTGTATTTAGTTGGTTATTTTACTAAAAACTTGCAAGTGTGTCTCTAACATATTTTCCTCAGGAATGTTAACTGAAAACATAACTTCTTACAAAGCATACTGGAAACAGTTATATTCAAAAACTGTGTACAGCTTGTCTTCTACAGGTGAGATATGCTAAGGAGAAGAGTTCAGATTGTACAGAGTAAGACTGGGATCACTTCAAAAGCTGTGTGATTATAGAATCATAGTATCGTCTTTAAAGGCCTTCTAGTCCAATCCCCTGCAGTGAACAGGGACATCTACAACTAGATCAGGTTGCTCAAAGCCCCTTCCAGACTGACCTTGAATGTCTCCAGGGACGGAGCACCCACCACCTCTCTGGGTAACGTGCCAGTGCTTCACCACCTTATTGTAAAGAACTTTTTCCTTATATCCTGGCTAAATCTCCCTTCTCTCAGTTTGAAACCATTTCCCCTAGTCCTATCACAACAGGCCCTGCTAAAGAGTCTGCACCCTTCTTTCTTGAATTTCCCCTTCAAAAATCAAAAGGCTGCTATGCGGTCTCCCTGGAGCCTCTCTTCTCCAGGCTGAACAGCCCCAACATTCTCAGCCTGTAAAGACTTACCTCTAAACTATTTGAGAAATTATTTTAAAGGTAAAAGAAAAGCAATATTCTACCTGTTGCTATGAAGTTAGATTTTCTTATTGCAGTTCTGCTTTTAGTTAATACCGCAATAATGAATTTCATCATACATTGAAAGAGTGAAAATGATTTTTTTTTTTTTAAATTAAGTGAAAAAATATTTCCTTTACAAAAAATGAATTTGAGGAACGTAGGTAAGACTGTTATTCAATATTTTTACCCAGATACTCACTAGGATATTATTATTGCACAGAGACATATATTACTGCGTAAGGATATGTACTATATAATTTACTCTGTGGATTTATTTTTGTAGATTTGTATTGACTTCTAAAGAATCCAGGATTGAACAGATTCTTACTAAGACAGTGTGGTGAAAACACAGAATCGATGCATGTCCTTGTGTTTATTGTTGTTACTTATTCCAATGAGATAATTATATTATGTTCTGATATTATTTTGCTGTCCAGAATTTGGACCTTGATATTTATTTTAATATTCACACTATGAATAATAATAAAATGGTCCACAGTCTGTCTTCTGAAAAATAAATGTAATTCCATTGGGGACTTTCTGTATAATATGGGTCCATTTTGTACAGTAGAAAAAAAATATAATTGTTGCTCCGCATATAGAAAGTCTGTGTTGTCACAAAAATACTTCCATGTAATTAGATTGTGGAACATATTGAAAAAGATTTATGCAAAAACTTTATAGCCTGAGTATCCCCATAAAACACAGTCATCCAGATGCAATTGCCAACTTTTAAGCAGTGTTTAAATCAATTGGCAGACCCTTGGAGGATAAACCAAGGGAAAGCCCACTTTGTACTTGTCTTAACTCTTGCACTGCTTCCATAAGCATCTGCTGTCAGCTGGTGATATTAGATCAATCAGACCTTTAGCCAGCATCAGCATGGCTGCTCTGTATACAAACACAAAGCACTGCTAAGCGAATCAAGACATAAGTGCGTGGCAGTAACTACAAGATAAGGCCTATCATAGCAAATAAACTCAAAGTGTATTGCTAGTAAATGAATGGACAAATGGGTTAAGATTGGATCCCAAGAGAAGCCTATATCTGCGTGCAATGAGTCTTGCGACTTAAATTACACAAAGTGCAGCTAAGTAGAGTGTAGATAATTTCATCTTTTGAAGATAAGCTTTTTAATCTATGGAGTTCAGATGTGTTCAAAAAGTATGGTAATTCAAACTATATTTGAAGTGGAATATTCAAACCTTTTCCCAGACTAGCTAGTGTTAAAACTGAATGTGTTTTAGCTCAGAAGGATATAAGATCATAAATTAAACATAAGCCCCAGTGCTCTAGAGTTTTGTCTCATCCATGGTTTTAGTACAAACTTTTCCTACAAACTAGGAAAAGTTTGTCATCAGACATTAATTTGTTGAGAGTTTTATTACCTACAGTGAACATGTTATATAAGAAAACACTGGATATTCCTCAGAAAAACAGATGTTAGCTGCAATCAAAGCCATGGATTACATCCTGGTTTGCAGAAAAAGTGAAGAAACTAATTTTAAAGAATCTTTTTGACTTGATGACCCATCAAAATGAGAAAAATAGAACGGAGATTTTCGGAGTTGTTGGAATAAATTAAAGTAGCAAACCGGTTATGATGCAGTCTAATTCCATGCAACATAGAAACCTTAATAAGGACTCCTTGTTCTTTTAGGAGTGAAAAAATTCTGTGGGTATTAAAAATTTCCTCAGTATCTGAGGAAATTCTGCATAATACTGAGGAATCTGTGGGCAGAATTGTTTCGTATCATGAATGGGAAAGAGACACAGCCAGAATCTACCAGATGAAATTATTCTGAAGAACTTTCTGTTAGACATGTGTGATGTATTGATTTTCAGCAACAAATAACTTCTCAGAATGCACCTGTGTAGGCAGTGATGAGCATGTAATACCTAACATGAATAACAACAACAAGGAAAGATGTTCTGCATATCCTGTGATCAGCATCAAACTGTGGTGACTGAAAATGAAATATTTATTCTTATTTCTTGGTATATCCAAACAAAGACCTTTCATCACTGTGTTTTATGAGGCTTTGCTTTCCGTGCTTCATGTCTTTCTTCTGTTTCATTGCCTGCCATCTTTTTAATAAAATAACATGAATTTAACAGACAAGACCTGATGTTATACCTTTCAATGTTCAATACTAAATCCACCTTTAAGAAAAACTTTCTGTTTACTTGGTAAAAGTAACTTTAAGTTCATTACAATAATTTTCATAGAATGGCCTGGCTTGAAAAGGACCTTAAAGGTCATCTAGTTCCAACCCCCCTATTGTGGACAGGGTTGCCTACCACTGGATCAGGCTGCCCAGGTCCTCACCGAACCTGGCTTTGAATGCCTTGAGGGATGGGGCATCCACAACTTCTCTGGGCAGCCTGTGCCAGTGCCTTACCACTCTCTGAGTGAAAATTTTAATCCTAATATCTAACCTAAACCTCCCCTTTCTTAGTTTAAAACCAATTGTCCAATGGATTTAAAGGAGCTTGTAGAATTGCTATCAATCCACGTAAAAAGCCTCTACCACCTCTTGTTTATAAACTATCTTCAAGTACTGGAAGGCTGCAATGAGGACTCCATGGAGCTTTCTCTTCTCCAAGCTAAACAAGCCTGGTTCCCTCAACCTTTCCTCATAGGAGAGGTGCTCCAGCCCTCTGATCATTTTGGTGGCCCTCCTCTGGACCCCTTCCAAGAGTTCCACATCTTTCCTCTGCTGGCCTGAGGCCTGGACACAGTACTTCAGATGGGGTTTCACAAGCGCAGAGAATAGAGGGGGACAAACACCTCCCACTTCCTGCTGGCCACCCCTGTTTTGATGCAGCCCAGGATACAGTTGGCCTTCTGGGCTGAAGAGCACACTGCTGGCTCATGTCCAGCTTCTTGTCCACCAGGACACCCACGTCCTTCTCTGCAGGGCTGCTCTCAAGTTGTTCTTCTCCCAGTCTGTACACACACCTGGGTTGCCCCGACCCAAGTGCAACACCTTGCACTTGGCCTTGTTGAACCTCATGACGTTGCCGTGGGCCCACTTTTCCAGCCTGTCCAGGTCTCTCTGGACGGCGTCCCTTACTTCAGGGGTATCAACTGCACCACTCAGATTGGTGTCATCCGCAAATTTACTGAGGGGGCACTTGATTCCATTGCCTATGTCATTGATAAAGATGTCATAGAGAACCAGTCTGAAGACAGACCCCTGGGAGACACCACTTGTGACTGGCCTCCACCTGGACTCAGAGCCGTTGACTATGACACTTAAGCTGCCACCATCCAACCAATTATTTATCCATCAAACAGTCCATCCTTCAAATCCATACATCTCCAATTCAGAGAGAACGATGTGGTGAGGGACCATGTCAAAGGCCTTGCACAAGTCCAGGTAGATGACATCTGTTTCAATTCCTTTATCCACCAATGCCATAACTCCATCATAGAAGGCCACCAGATTGGTGTGGCAAAATCTGCCCTTGGTGAAGCCATGCTGGCTGCGTTGGATCACTTCTATCTCGTATATGCCTTAACATATATTCCAGAAGGATCTGCTCCATGATCTTCCCAGGCACAGACGTGAGGCTCACAGGCCTGTAGTTGCCCGGGTCTTCCTTTCTCCCTTTCTTAAAAATGGGAGTGGTTTCCCTTTTTCCAGTTACCAGGGCCTTCACCTAACAACCATGACTTTTCAAATAAGATGGAGAGCGACTCAGCAACCACATGAGCCAACTCCTTCAAGACCCTGGGATGCACCCCATCCGGCCCCATTGACTTGTAGATGTTCAGTCCCGTAAGGTGGCCTCAGACTTGCTCTGCTCTTACACCGGCAAGGATTTTGCTTCCCCCATCCCCACTTGGATTTTCAAGGACGCGAGAGACCTGGGCAGCCTGACCAGCAGTGAAGACCCAGGCAAAGAACTCATTAAGTACCTCAGCCTTCTCCACATCAGAGGAGGCCAGTTCTCCCTTTTCATTCATTAGAGGGGGTACACTCTCGTTCACCTGTCTCTTCTGCCTCATGTAGCTAAAGAAACCCTTGTTGTTTTTCACATCCCTCGCCAAGCTTAATTCTACTTGTGCCTTGGCCTTCCTGATCCCATCCCTACATACCCTGACAGCACCTCTGTAATCCTCCCAGGCCACCCATCCTTGCTTCCACTGCCTGTACTTTGCCTTCTTTTCCCTCCACTTGACCAGCAGGTCCTGGCTCAGCCACGCTGCTTTCCTGCCTCCCCTGCCTGATTTCTTATTCTGGGGGATGGAGAGTTCTTGTGCTCTCAGAAAGATGTTCTTAAAG
>VXAV01011888.1:116900-127582 GCA_013399715.1 Alectura lathami
ACTCCTTAAGTAAAGCGACAAGGAAGAACTACAAAGTTTAGGATCTGGGCATAACAGATGACCAACAAATGTAAAAAATGGGGTGGAGTGGTTAGTTTGCCAATTCCAAATGTTGTAATGAAACGTTTACTCTTGCAAACACAAAAATATAAATGAATTTATTTCTCAGAGTATTACACAATAAGTGGCTTTTTTTTTCTTCCTCTGCAAAAAGTATATTTTTTCTGCATTGAGTCTACTAAATTTTATATCTATTTCACTAACATATGGTTTCCTTTTCAGGAGGGATTCTTAATTTACTCTGTATCTTTGCTGCTTCTTTTTTTTTTTTTTTTCCTCAAGTTTACTTCTTAAGCTCTTATATGTTTGTGGAGATAAAATCTTCCCCACCTTACTTACCAAAGAAATCCCTGTGTCTTTGAACAAGATTTGACCTTATCATGGATTTTGCTATGTAGTTGTAATCCATGCGCAAACATACATTGACATACATACTCACAGATCTATGCATCTGTGTTTTAGAGAAGCAAGTTTTCTCACAGAGAGCACAATGACTAAAAAGTAAACAGATATTTTCTGTTTAATCGTGTAATGTCTTATTTATACAGTGAGAATTTTAGTTTTAAATATTTAACTTGTTTCTGGATTCTCTCAACTGGAGTACTCTTTCTTCTCTCCTCACATTTGTTATACATTTCCCTGGCTGAATGTCATTATTAAAAGTCCCACCTTCAAAATAATTTATTCTATGCAACATTCAAGAGAAAGATTATTTTTATAGATGTCCATTTGTTTTGTTTAAAAATTAAAGAGCTAAAATGCATCTTTCGGATAAAACATACTTTTGGAAGTGAAAGCACTAATGTCAAACAAGCAATCCTGAGGCAGTAAAACAACAGACCACAATGAATAACTTGTTCTTCTGTTCATAGCATAGCAATGTTCACAGAACATGTTTACCTGAATTACATGGACATCCGGAGATGTCGAAATGTTAGCGATAGCTGACACCCACAGAAATCTTCAGTTTAAAAAGTCCATACGTATATGACACTGAAATTTTCGTGAAGGCTATGTTTAGGGTGGTGTGCACAAGTCAGTGGTAGCATGGCCAGTGCAGAATGCTCGATTTAAACGTCAAAAATGAAAGTCTGTTAGATTTGGTTATAGAAAGTTTTAATCTGTTAGGAATAAATCACTTTAATATACTGCTAGCTTTTCCTGTATAGCTCCTCATACATCTTGAAGGAACTCCTAATGAACTGTGAATCTTTTATTTCCAATTGTGATGGTGACACAAAAACACTCAAAAATCTGAGAAAAATTGACTCATTCTACTTTCCTCCCAGGTAGATGATTGTGTGTTAGAGCTGACTGTCCCCATAGAAGGGGACAGTGAAGTTGTTATGACCTCGTTTTGGAGAGGTATGCTTAGTGTGAGGGAGAAAGGATTTGTAAGGTGTATGTATTTTTATTTTTCTCTGTCCAGCATGCCAGGGTTTTTAATTTTCGTAATATACCATTATGAAATAAAATTCTGTCCTGTTCTATTTGTGTGAATATACTCCATAATATACTCACTTACACATAAGCTCATATTTGTATACCAGTTGCACAGTTCATGAATGTAGAATGGTTTTTTTTTATACATCTCATAAAATGTTAGTAATTTGGCTAAATAATTTAAAAATTTGACCTCTGTAAATCCACACCCGTAATAGTTCGGTTCCTTGCAGTGAATAGATCTGTGGAGGTTAATGATTCAGACTATATGTTCATGGAGGCAGAGAAAAGTGAGATATACTGAAGGTTTTGCAAGATCGTCCTTGTCTAGTGATGGCTAGAGTATAACATACAGAAAAGAAAACGACAGCAAGGAATTCCTGAAATATCGATGTACAAACTGACATGATCGGTCTTGTATCAGTGAATAATGTATAGGCATTTTGCCTTTTTGTTAAAGATAATTAAGACTTCTCTGAAGAGGAGTACAGTGACACAGTGCAAGCTGAGGAAACACTCTGTGAATGAAACACATACCTTAAAGACACACTATACTCTGCTGATCACGGGGTTTAGATTTTTAAGATACATCCTTATGTAGATGAACCTGTCCTTAGTGTTAATGTCACCAGTTGTTTGCTTATGATTGTTTGCTGAGATCTAGAGAGAAACAAAACCAACCCCAAACCATTGGCATATCAGCAAAATGTAAGATACATATGCTGTTTACTAAACTGTGAAGTTTGTTAATGCCCATAGAGAGGGCTGGTTGTTTTGCCCATGTAAATAACTCCACAAATATATTCCTCAATCATATGAAAGTTATTTCTTATGCTATTCAGCGTGGAAAGCCAATTTTATAGTAAACACTTTGTTTACAACTATGTTAACAGAGAAAGTAACCATGCTGTATGGGTAACAAAGTCCACCAAGAAAAGGAGATTGAAACAGGAGAAATCTAACTGCTTTTCCTATTGCACATTTGATGAGAGGCTAACAAAGAAGCTACAAGTGTTATTCTGAAGATATGGAATTTAGGTAAGTGAGCTGGCAGTACTTCTCAATCTTCTTAATGTTGATTGAACTTTAATTGCTCTCTTTGACATGTAGAAGGGACTTTGTACCCAGAAGCTTCTTTGTTGGTCATTGTTCAATTTAGTCTTGTGAAAGATTTCACCTCCTTGTACTCAATTTTTTTTTGCCTTTAGATACCTATAAACACAAGATCATTATTTTGGAGTGCTTGTGTCTTCTTCCTTTTTTCAAAATACTCAAAAATAAGGACTTCATTTTACTTTAGAGAATTTTGTCTCAGTAAGGAGAAAGAAGGCATTATTTCCCCCGGAATTTCCCACAATTTCCCCAAAAGATTAAGATTAGAATTAATAGATTAAGATTAATAGATTAAAACAATATATTAAGAATGTTGAATAATGGTTAGTATATTAATATTGAGTAATTTACAGTGAGAGTTTACTGTACATGTTCATCATTCTTCTCTGCTGGAGAAATCTCTGCAGACAGATTCTGATTTTCTAATGTTTCTTCATCATCCAAATGTATGCATTGGCAATTTTTCTTTGTACTTTGGTGTTGACCATGGCGCTGTGTGAAAGCCCACAGACTATGCTAAAAACATGTGTTCTCCTGATTAGTAGTGAGCGTTTGTATGATAAAACTTGCATGGATTCTCTTTCTTGAGAATTTCTGGAGACAGTGAAGCCATAGGATTGTATGTCTTTTATAAAGTGCCAGTAGAACAACAGATGAGCAGGGTCAAGGATCCTTTGTGTTACAAACAGCTCTCTAAAAATCACAGTTTTCAGTTACATGTGTTGATTGTCAATAGTCAGTGTTCTGTAGTATCTGTCTACATATCTATACACTGGACCTATTTATAATCCAAAGACAGCGTTCACATAACACATTTCTTCTTTCTCATACTTATGAAGTCTTCCTTGGTTCTTGAATAGAGTTTGCTATAGACAGCATTGTTTGTTCTCATTTGATTCATTTATCTACCCGTCAGACATTCCTTTCTTCCAATGGCAATAAATCTCTAATCTTGCTCAAATTTTCCAGTTTCATTCTTTCTGTCACCACATGGTGTGCTGCTCAGTCCTCAGCATGGCCAATATGTCTAATAAGGAGCTTTATTCAGAAAGAATGTAGAATCTGGAGTTGCCAACATCCTTCTAGGAGCTAATAGTTAAGGCCTTTACAGTTTGTACCATTTGGCAATGTATGATAATATGAACACATTATCCTGTTTGCCACAGCTAGATTTCAGCTATATGGATCGTATTATTTAATAACATTTCTTCACATTCCATGAAAGAAGTACTCATGGCTAAGGAATTTTTCTTTGGAAATGACAGTTAGAGTATGGTGCTCTGTTGCAGTGGTTTAAAGCTTGACAAATTTGCTAAAAGGTGTCAAATTGGCAAGGAGCATGTTGAATATTTGTAAATATCAAACAATATTGCTATTATTTAGACATATTGTTACACTTCATATAAAACTGTAAGAAATATGAGGTATATAAACTAAACTATTAGAAAAGAAAAACAGTAAACAAACCTCCCTTCCTTGTTACATTCCTGTCTAACTTGCTTGATTCTAAACACTTTTTATATGACTTCTTGGAAGAGTTACTTCTATTCTACTCCCTTCCAGGACAGTTTTCTTGTATTTTTGTTAACATTTCTCCCAAGTCTTTCTGCAATGTCTACTAGCAATATGCAGAAGCAGCTGTGGTCTCTTATTCTTGCATGGCCAGTTTATTATACTGTTTATGAATCATCTTAGTTGCTGCCCTTAGAGCAAGTTTCACAAGTCAGAATTTCAACAGTCAAACCACCCGATACTCATTTCTGTTTATTAGATCTTTATGTCTGTCCAGTTTTTCATGCAACAAGTGATTTATGTCCTTCCTACAAGACTACGCAACATTTTATTTGACTGAGTCAGTTTACGTTGTGCCTCCAAATCTTTAACATTTGTTTCCAGGGCAGTATATTCGTCAAGTCACTGTTTTTCTCTCAGCATAGCAAAGGTTATAATTCAGCCCTTGAGAAGAGTCTTTAAGGCCTCCCACCAAGTTCACAAGGAAGTATTATTCCCAAATTTTTAGAGCTCCTTCTTTGCTTCTTTATTTAAAAATGGACCTTTCCTAATAAGGAATTATTTAAATCTCAGTTTTCAGTAGAAGTATAAATGGAGGACAAGCTGAACACCAAGAGAACTTGAAAATGACTTGAATGAGAAGAAGAAGAGCAGAAGTACCAGGCTGTACAAACACAATCTGGCAGCAAATGCGGTGCAGGAACATGGGGACAGGTTGGGTGGGGGCACTTCATCTGTTAAGGATTTTCATGTGAACTCTTACAGAGTTACAGGGAGGTCTTACAGAATCTCAAGATGACCCTCAGCTTTGCTCTAACACCTTCTTGCACTCCATGTATTTCTGGTCTTGCTCCCTTCCTTTCTCCCTCTTTTTCTTGCACTTGTCTTTTCTGCACTTATCTTTTGTGTCACAGACAGAATATCCCACTCTTCTCCCCCCAAACTCTTTTTCTTGCCAAGATCTCACATCCTTCAAATTCCTCCCTAAAACCTACTTTATCACGGAATTTTCACTCCTTATCCAAGCCAGATGCCTTTGCTCTGAATATTTTTTCCATATCTTCTCTCGTCTATCTTAAGACCTGGATATCTGGCAGTTGAGGATTATCAGTAATTTTCTTCAGAATAAGAATTCCTTACAGCTTCACTGTTTTGACTGGAATAGCCTAAGGGTCCCTCTATCTCGCTGTTGCCATTCCATAGATTTTCTCCTCTTCAAATAGTACTGCATTGGGGTGGGGGAAGATGAGAGGGATCGCTTCTGTCATGGCAAGATAATTACTTTTAGGACCTCAAGCTTCTAGGACGTGCTTTTCCATGTGGTGTAAAACAGCCTGATAACTTTCTATTAAATCTGCAAATGTCCCTGCTCATACTTTCAGGAAAAAATTAAGGTGTGCATTCAATAGTGTGAAGGGTTAGAAAGTTTTTTCTGTGAATTAAGTAATCTCATTCAATTCTGGTGGGATTTTGGGATTTTATTGTAGATTTTTTACTCAGGCATTCATTACCTTGGAGAACTAAATAAAAAATATCACCATTTCAATCCAAACTTAAAATATATATTTAGTAATTGCTGCTGACTTTAAGAGTCAGCTTTCAGGATCTTTAAAAGGAAGTGCAGAAATATCTCTTTTAAAATTTTATTCTAAGTTGAACATCACTAACATTATGAGCAATGTTTGTGCAGAGATCAAAAATTGCTTTTCTTATGTTTCATCCTAGTAAATTTCAGTGGTGTTGCTTTGGCAGATTAGAAGGGTAACATGGTAGTAATTTAAGCCCAGAAAAAAGGGTCTCATATGTGTAATATTTGCAGAGTTTAAATCCTCATTTATCCCTGCCCACAAAGGATGATCACAATCCACCCATAGGTAGATATCATGCAAAGACAGCGAAGAATGGAGTATTTAATCATATAAGCACAGTTATGAACACTCTTAATTGTGAAAGGATTCGATGGTCAAACAGATCTATGCTTTTGTGTGTGTGTGTATGTGTGTGCTCACAGACAGATTGCATTAGTACTAACAGTGTTTGCATTCTGGAAAGAAAAACACTCTTGACCTTGACTCTGTGTTCGTAACCTGAGGAACAAATGGGACTGTATTTCTGAAATTCTTCTGGGTACATTTTTGTCATGCACTGTGAACTGATTTTCTCTTGTTAGGTAAACTGCACTGTGCAGCTTACTGAGGCCTTGGTGTGCCTTCCTCAGGCATATCTCAAGTACTTTAGGCAAACACACTTGTATTGAATAAACTTATCAGGTGGCAAGAGATATACCTCTATGCATTGGCATATTGTGGGAACAACTTCAGTGTGTCATCAGTTTATCCCAAAGATACACTTGGCTTGAAAATGTTGTGTGTTTCACCTCGGCAGAACAGCAGCCTTTGCCTTTGTTTATTCTCTCTCTCTTTCTCTCTCTCATGTGCAATATACACATAGCCACACTTCTCTAACACAAGATTTTTGCAAAAACAGCTTAAAGTCACTAATAGATGTTAGATTTTGATCACATTTAAACATTTAAATTGACAAAACAGGAATATCACCAGCTTTCTTTAGCCTGTAAATGAGTGAAAGACTGCCAAACAATAACTAAAACAAATTTTTTATATGGCTGATAATGGTATAAAAATTCTTTGGGCATTGTAAATTATTAAACATACATGCACACAAGGGTAGAATTGGTTTTGTTTTTGTGTATCCCTGTATTTTTTTTTTTTCTTTCTCTCCTTGGGTTACATTTTGAAGTCATTCTTTGTCTGTGCTTGCAATAGGAGCTAGCACAGCCCAGTAGGGCTGGATCTGCAGTCCTATGCTGCCAAAGAACCCATCTGGGAGATGAGAACCAACTGCCCATATTGTATACACTCAGATGAGGGTTGCTTCAGACTAATGCTAGTTTGCTTTAAGAGCTGAATGGTTGTTAGTGCTTGGATCATACCCAGCATAGCCCAAGTGTGTGTTTTCTAACTTATTGTCATCCACAAGGCACCCGTTTGTGCTCCCCTGTATCACACATTCATGTGAACCAAAGAAGGTGTGCAGAGGAAAAGGACCTGGGGGTTGTTAGTAAACAGCCAGCTGACCATGAGCCAGCAGTGTGCCCAGGTGGCCAAGAAGGCCAACAGCATCCTGGCTTGCATTAGGAAGAGTGTGGCCAGAACGAACAGGGAGGTGATCGTCCCTCTGTAGTCGGCACTGGTGAGGCCGCACCTTGAGCAACTGCTGTGTTCAGTTTTGGGCCTCTCACTACAAGAAGGACATCGAGGCCCTGGAACATGCCCAAAGAAGGGGAACAAAGTTGGTGAAGGGCCTGGAGCACAAGGCTGAGGGGGAGCGGCTGAGGGAACTGGGGCTGTTCAGTCTGGAGAAGAGGAGGCTCAGGGGAGACCTTACTGCTCTCTGCAACTGCCTGAAAGGAGGCTGCAGTGAGGTGGGGGTCGGCCTCTTCTCCCAGGTAACAGTGATAGGATGAGAGGGAACGGCCTCAAGGTGCACCAGGGGAGGTTCAGGTTGGATGTGAGGAAAAACTTCTTCTCTGAGAGAGTGGTCAGGCATTGGAACAGGCTGCCCAGGGAGGTGGTGAAGTCTCCTTCCCTGGAGGTGCTCTAGAAAAGTGTAGATGTGGCACTTGGGGACATGGTTTAGTGGGCATGGTGGTGTTAGGTTAACGGCTGGACTCAATGATCTTAGAGGTCTTTTCCAACCTTTGTGATTCTATCGTTCTATTGAAGCTTCCAAAACTGACTTCAGCAAAAGCAGTGAGAGATTTATGAATCTCTATATCTCTTCTATATACTTATTTTCATTTCTTTCAAATATTTAATCTTTCATTGTATTGAAGTTTTCTGTAGTACTCTGGTTCTTACTACTTTTAAAGTCTTTCTTATCAAATTTTTCTTCTTTGCAACTTATTGTTGTAACTCTTTCTCCCTCACTCATTTTTTTTTTTTTTCATTTGGTATATATGTTGTTTTCTATTCTTTTTTTTTTTTATTATTATTATTATTTACACTTCACTGAAAAATCTCTGCTGATCATGGATGCAGTACATTTTTACTTTTGATTCAGTATTCCTTCTTTTCATTCTTGTATTATTTTGGTACATGTCTCGTGATATGGAACCAGGACTAGATTTGTTTTCCAGCTATGGCTATTGTATAGCCATATATATATATATAGCTATATATAGCTATATATATAGCTATGGCTAATGTATGGCTACATTATTTCAGAGGGCCAATATGTGCGATTTGGAAGTGTCAGCTTTCAAAAACAGGTCAGGTAGAGGCCCATGGAGAGTTACACCTCTGTCACCTGTGCAGTTCTTATTTTCCTGAAAGAAGACAGACATCCATTTAAATAAATAAGTAAGTAAGTAAGTAAGTAAATTGTATATATGCCCAAATGAACAAATCCTCTTTCCTCCTTTTTTTTTTTTTTTTTTTTTTTTTTTCCTAATTATAAGCGAATTCTTCACACTTACTGCTTAAAATGTTTTGGTATGTTATGTTCTCAATAGTGGGCAGAATAAAGATGTAAGATTGCTTTTAGGCTGACTAACAGCAGATGAATTGGACTGTAGTGAAGCTTAGACCAAATATGACTCGATCAGCAGCAGACTATGAAAATGCTGTAGCTGGTGTCTGCAGAGAGCTTTTCTGCTTGCTGCTGTTGGCCAGCAACTGCTGGAGGATGTTGGTGGCTGAGCTGACAGAGAATTATGGGATACCAAAGCCACACAGACTGAGGAGGACTTTACATGTTTCTGATGTGCCTGGGACACGTATGTCTGCAGGGGGCCTTTATGAGAACTTGTATATATGAACAAACAAAAAAGAAGCTGAGGAGAAAGAGTAAGGGGAAACAGATAGACTAGAGAAGAGGCAGGAAAACCTTGGAGTTACGTGCAAGCTTAGAAGTACAGGGATAATCAAGCATATACATCTCACAAAGGAAACTCTCACCTCCCCTTCTCTCCTTTCCCTTCATTGTTTCCTGTTTGTCATCTGCTAAGAATTTTTGATTTATTTATCACTGCAAAGCCAAATGCTTGCTCTTAGCAAATGGGCCAGTGTTCTATATGTTCATATTTTTCCATTTATAATATTGTCAAAGAATTAGAGAATTTAGTCTCCATAAAGCCAATATAATGTACTTCCAATAAACTCAACATACCACTGAGACATTAGTGTACCTGTAAGGATATAAAATATGTGCTGTACAGTGCCCGATGATAAACCATTGTAATATAAAAGACTAAAGAAAACACAGTTTTAAGTTTTGAATGTGGATTTTAATGTTTTTTGATATTATCCAGACTATATTTGTGTAGTACTCAATATGAAGAACAAATTCAGCAGTTTAAGAAAGATATCTAGAAGCCTATTGTTTTTTAAATCTATCTGCTAGTTACTCATAAGTGCTTTTGTTAAGGCAACAAAGAAAAGACAGTCTGCCATCTAACGTGTTGAAGACCACATAAATTCAAGGAGTAGCTGTGAGATATATTGAAAAAAGAACATTTCCATAGCACTAGAGAGCTTCCACTGAAAACAAAAAAATAATTCGTAATATGAATTTCAAAAGGAGTTAGTCATGTTCCAAACATTAATGTTCCCCTTTCTCAGTTAATTACATCAAAATTTTCTATGTTATGCTTTATATTGTTAACATAAGCAACTTTCGCTTTTACAATCAGAAAGCAAAACAGTTAACGAATAATCTGGGATATAAAATTTTTTGTAATTCAGATAGCTTTTCCAGGTTCATTTGAAGAAGATAAATTCTGCACACCAAGCAGAATTATGAGTTCTTCTGTGGGATTTTGATTGTGACAGTCTTAACTTCAGTGTATTCCTGAAGGCCATATTCTCCCCTAGACAAAAGAACCAAGAATAATACTTAGGTTAATGCTTTTTATATGAGTTATGTCCTTGGTGGCATTTTCAGTGGTGTTGTTCGATTGGCCACATGCATAACAGGGATAATAGACATACTTGTAAGACATCTGTGCAGCTAGACTGCTGCTGGATGCCTTTTGAAAAGCTATAACAATTGTCTACTGGGAAAACTGGGAGAGAGAGCAGTTTAATCTGTGTGCACAAGA
The DNA here is from genome assembly GCA_013399715.1 of Alectura lathami. Classification (NCBI taxonomy): domain Eukaryota; kingdom Metazoa; phylum Chordata; class Aves; order Galliformes; family Megapodiidae; genus Alectura; species Alectura lathami. The sequence continues at coordinate 127,150 of VXAV01011888.1, forward strand.
ATGGTGTTTAATCAGTTTAGAGCATTTCTAAACAACTTGTGTGTAGCAAATCAGGTACGTGTGATCTTTGCAGACATACTCAACAAGTCTTTTGCCAAAGCGTTCCCCTACTACCAAGAGTTTATTTCAGAGTCAGAGAAATCTCGAGCAAATTGGAGACCTAATTAATCCTCTGTAAAATCTCCCAGATAGTGAAGAATCATGTTATTAGCATGATTCCACCTTAAAGTTTTATATGATAAGGTGAAGCATACTTGTGTGTCTAGCTGGCATTTGACACAGACAACCTATTTAGACATAATTGCCTGATTTATTGAACAAAAAGTTGCTACAGTGTAATGCTATTCAGTTCTCACAAAACATCTTACTGGATACATATGCATGCAGAACAGAAATCTGTGCTTGGGATTCTTTGCTGGGAGAAAATGCATCC
>VXAV01011888.1:170258-186694 GCA_013399715.1 Alectura lathami
TTTTACATACTTTACTTTAGATTTAATCTCTTCTATGCCCTGCTTATGAAGGACATAACACGATGCTGCTCTGTAGCATCCAGGGGCAGATTTGGGCCAATTGTCAATCAGAGATGATTGATGACTTACAGCTCCTACGTAGCAGGCTGTAGCTTCTAGTGGAAGTATTTTGTGCTGGATGCAATAAACCAGCAATGTGGGCAGTTTCGGTAGATAGATTAGTAACCTGTAAACTCATCTGCTTCACAAAGTCAGTTATTCCCTGGGTGCCCAACATTTTTCAGAGCTCTCCCCCCCAGTATGTGCCATGGATGCTCACTGTGGATGTTCCACTGCCCACGGTGGGACTGGGGAGAAGAGCACAGTGGTATTTGTTTCTCTGGAGGTGCTGTAACCTCCCTTCTTCTCAGCTTGGCTCCAGTCTTTACACAACAACACTAAAAAAGCTGTCATGATGGTGTTAAATAGTTTTAGCAGGCATTCATCAGTTGAATGTATCTGTCTAGGGGTTTCTTTAACGACGTTTTTTAATTCTACAACAATAGTATGCTTCAATTTTTGATTTCTTCTGAAGTGGCTAGGCAGTTGAGCTTGATGATCTAATTGAACTATTCTGTTCTAAATAATTATGTTTAAAAGGGAATATCTGTTGTGACAAACCTGAAGTGTAATTTCTGCAACATCCCTTCAACTCAGAAATGAGAATGATGATAACATTGTAGTACAAGAAATCAGACAACATATACTCTAGAAACTACTTTCCTGCTTTGTTACAGAAAGCTTTGTTACAGAAATGTTAGCCAGCTGATTTACAAATGCAAGTCCAGTTTTGGGAGGAGCTGAGCTTCCAGTGAAAACCACATTCCTGCTTGTGGTATGTGACATTATTCACCTTTCATCTAAGATTAGAAATAAATTTGTGTACCTGTATATACCTGGAGAGTATCATAGAATATTGCAGATACTGACAAATCAAGATCCACTTTTTCAGACTGATGAAATAAACACATTTCAAGTCCCTTGTTAGAAAACAATAGGAGAAAGTAAAAAAGAAAACAAACCCTTTCTCTATGGAGTGACAAGATTTGACCCAGGAACAGTGCAGTACAATAAAATGTACCAGTATAGAGTTATTTCACTGTAATTACAAGAAAAAAAATAGAGCTGCTAAATATATTCAGATTACTAAATGTTTTCTAAGCCAACTGGGGCAACCATTTCTCTCTTTGTGGCTCCTCTTTTTGTTTCCTTTCTGTTTTTCTATCCATAAACACATTAAACAGTGAAAAGTACCTTTTAATCTCACAGTATGTATTTAATCCTGTGTGATTTCACGTAATTTTAGGTTAATGCCTCAAAGATTACTTGGATCATCTGTGGACTCATAACACTAGTAATCTATATAATTAAGAATGTAAATAAATCCCTTTTTATCACCATTTGAGTGTTAATCATCTGGCTGCTGCTGCCAAAGTGTCATAATAAAATAAATAAGTTCAAGCAAATCTCTGAGAAATTTAATATATTTTTAAATTTTAAAATTGGTTCTGGTTTGATTTCTCCTTTTATGGGCAAACAGAATAGTTTGAAAAACTTCTTAGTTCAGTCACATTGGGTAAGGAAGACTATGAAAGCTGAGAACATCGAGGTTTCGTGCTCCCAAGAAAAATCAGTACATGTACAACATTTCAGTGCATTTTTCAGCATGCTGCTGAGGTTTGTCATATATGTGTAGTCTGACTTCTTGCTTTGGTAGACAGTGTGAAAGTTAAGCTTTTTGCACAATAATTATGTTTACACTAGTCACTCAAAAAGTTCTAAGAATTATTAATTACCTGGATGATAACCCAAAGTTGTATTCTGGGGTTATGATAATGATAGTAATAAACTGATATTTACCTGAACAATTGGCAGATTCTGGAGAGGCTAGAGCAAGTCAGAGGCAAGAGGCAGTAACCAAAAGTATAGTTACTTTTTCCCTGAAAAACAAATTGCATAGGGCTAAAGTTATAAACTGGGCTTAAAAATTAAAATACTGCCATCCTTCCTTCTTCACTTAATTTGCCAGATTCCACCGATACAGAAGTTTTGCAGTCTGTGAGAGACAGAATCTAGTATTTCACAGACAACATAAATTCACAGTTGCTTTTGTTAAGGATAAGGTTTGCATGAAAGCACTCTTTTCTCATCATTGCCAATAAAGATTTAGAGTTTCTACTCAAAACTAAGCAAAGTGCTATGTTCCTTGAAATTTCAACTTGAGTTTTGTATTAGTTCCATATATTCAAGTATAAAAAAAATTCCGAACTAGAAGTAAAAAAGGGGATAGATGAGGGAGTTGAAGAGAAGAAAGGAGGGATTATCAAACTATACAGAAATTAAACTTAGAACACTAGGAATGATAGAGTATAATGAGGTAAAGGCTAAACTACTAGGGACTGAGATATTCATCAGAATCAAAAGGAATTGTAGATATGAAAGTATTAAAATAAACTAAGGATATGTAAATGAAATTGTTAGAAAAGACTGCAATAGGGTTTTTTGTTTGTTTGTTTGTTTGTTTACACTCTGAATATTTTTCCTTTATAATTTAAGGATGGCCAGATCTTCCTTTCAATAACTCTAGTGAGAGCACATGCTGATAATTCACCTCATCTTTCAGCTTATAAGTGCCTGTAACTTTGCAGTGTGCCTTTTGAAGACAGATATTCCAAAACTGCTGTAAAACTTATCAGTTGCTGGGAGCTGAGGCACAAACTGTAGCAAGCATATTTTAAAAATCAATGTTCCTCCATTTTCTTCTAAACTATTAATCTGCATGGTGGTACAGGGGCTCTCAATCTTCTTTCTAACAGTGAATTTTCTCACTATCTCTTTAATGAATCTGTAAGAAATTTACTTTTACCTGTGGCTTGTTTTTCAATGCTTTAACTATGATTCAAAAGCAAAATAGCTGGCAGCTGGAGTATGCTGTGTACTGGAGTATCTTCCATCTTGTTCTTGCCTCTCAAGTCATGCTATGTTATGGTGTAACTAGACTGTCAGGCTGGAGTTGGCTGCTGTGCATCCTTACACTTTGTGGTTCATTTTTCATAAGGCTCACTTCCCTTTTTTGACCTTTGATTACCACCAGTGCTTTCAGACTTCAGTTTGGCAGCAAAATGAATATAGCTGATTTCTTGTCAGGAATCAAATGAAAAAGTAGAAGATGGGTATTAGTAATCCTTGTGTAATATCTGTCTAATATCTTCCTAATGTTACAAGTTCTTAGAAATACCTTTGTGCATTTGTTTGTAAATTGTTCCTCTTTGCCAAGGGAAAAACCCATAAAAACTGCAGAAAATCTGAAGGGAAATTACATGAGATTCAAGTGTTTTAATTTGCAGGGTAGGGGAAGAACAATTGTAAGATGAGAGCAGGATTATCTATCTAGGAAAATCATGAAATATCATAAGTCAAGTGGGACTATTAAGATGTCACTTGGTATCTAAGTAAATTTATCTATATGGCTAGCACTCACAGTTCAGAAATGTTCAGTGTTTGAAGAATTACATTTTCAGTTCACCTAACACAGTTAAAACATTTCATCATACACAGCAGATTTAGGGTGGAAGGATAATCAGTATAAGAAGCTCTGAAAGACAAACTGCATGAGTTGTTTTGATAATACTATACTCATGCTTTGTTTTTCTATTTCTTCTGTTTGTGATGGCAGGTAAAACAAAGCAATACAAACTTCTTATTACATTGTACTGCAGCACAGTCTGTAATGTAACTATGGCTGTACAAGTAATGCATTTACTGCAAATCAACAAGTGTACTAACTGTTGTATGTTTGTTTATGAGGATATAGGAATAGCTGCCTTGCCATGCTACTACTGTGAAAACTGCAACACTGAAATTAAAATAAATGAAGTCTTTATAAGATATTTCAAATCTGTTTTATTTGCATAATGTCCATTCTTTAGTTTTATCTTGAACTGAAGTGTAGAGTTAGTTAAACATTATACACTTGAAAACACATTCTTAAGGCCATGTATTTTTTGTATGACATTTCATTGTTTGGTTTATAATAAGGCCACAAAGAATGTATCTTAGAATAAGTCATGACAATTTGTTTTGGAAAAAGTTGTAAAATTCCAAACACGTGAGAATGTAATAATGTCACAAAAATCCCCGAGTGAAAGATCTCTGACCACAGAGTAAGAAAAGCTGAAAAGCTGCTTGCTTTGATCTAAAGTCTCTAAACTTCCTTTACTAGTTTCAGAGTAATGATTAATGCTAATAAAATTTAGGAAACAAAACAAACATAATTTATTTACACAAATTCAGGCTTAAACAATATAGTAACAATCAAAAGAAGATACTAACATGAGGTTTGTGCCTGGATCTGGACAGTCAATACAAAAAATTGATGATGAGTATTCGTGGCAGAAAGTGTTTTGTCTGATGGTGATAATTTGCAGAAGCAGGGACTCTATGTAATGCCATGGAATGGATTAAAAAGGAAGAATTTGTGAAAAGGGATGGTCATGGTTCAAAAAAGTAATGGATACTTTGGATGGAGTATGTCATTACAGATAGAATCTGTCTCCATTTTGTCTTAATAATTTCAGATATCTCTCTGCATGACTGAAATATAAAAGTAGTCAAATAGCTATGCATCAATGATGAAAATATTTTCATTGAATATTTTTTTCTTGCTGCTTAATGAAGAAAGAAAAATACTGTCACCTGATACACGGACACTGTCCAAAATTAAGGAGACATCCACGTGGTTCCCAGGTGTTTTCTATTTCATTTATGTAGTTACTTATTCTCACTCAGATACTGAAAATAATCTGTTCAAACTTAAATCCTAAAATGATTTTTTTTTTTTTTAATTTATAAGTGTGGACCCAGTGGTTGCTTTATGAGAAAATGTTAAACATCTAGCATCTAACATCTAGGCCTCATTGTTGAATATATCACATTATTTTTGCATCAGTTAAACAATGAAAATGTATTTAAAGATACAAATCTAATTAGTCTATGAATGTCTTGCCAAAGACAATATACTAAGCAGGCTGGAATAACCACTAGTGAAGGAATATACCCCAAAACTTTTGCATATTTCTGCATATAGCAAACAGTTGTGAATCTCTAAATCCTTTGCCGGTGTCCCTATTTCTATATTAAACTTTACTAACTTCATCAAATTTTTCTGTTATGTCTCTGGCTTCTGAGGGTATTAACAATCAGATTAATATTCTGTATAGTCCTCAGCACATAAGAAGCCCCTGATCATAGTTAAAATTCTCTAGTTAACATGAACAAATTCATTGAGATCATAAATTCCAATGTTGCAGCTTGAACATTGTGAACTTTTATGCTTACAGTACCATTTTTTTTCTGTTTTGCTAATATACTATTATTATAATATGCTAATATACTATTATTATAATATACTAATATATTATTGCATAATATACTGCCAGAACGCCCAAATAATTTGCAGCAATTTTTAGTATCAAAGTTATTATTCTGCTTGTAGCAGTGTTTCTTAAAGGGTAATATGTAAAACTGTTTGCTCTATGCATTTGTAATATTTCCAGTTAGATAATCACCTGCATGAATTGCTGTATGTCACTAACTACCACAGGACACAAGAAGACTTGTGCTACTTGTATGTTTTAAAAGTTACTTTGTTCTTGATTCTGTAGGTGTTTATTTGATGTGTACTGTCAGATCCTGCACTCCCTAGCTTTGACAGGGTTTCATATCCAGTAGAGCTGGAGCTCAGCTTTCTGTGAAATCTCTGTCCAGAATAAACTTCATGGATAACAGTGAATCAAAAGCATTCAGTAATGTGGATTCTTCTTTAAATTACATATAATCTTCTAGCATAATTCCACTTAGCTTGTAACAAATTCCTTCTCTAGTTTGAAGTGGTTCTTCTATGACCAGTGCACTTGCCATACCTGCCATACTTGGTGGAAGCCAAGGGTTTTGTGTGTACCACACTGAAAAAAAGTGCTGTTACAGGCATGGTGCATTTTCAGGGGCTTGCACAGTTTTACATGAGGAAAGCAATGAGGAATGAAAACATGCAGGGAAATAAATATGTTTACTTTGTAAAAGCCCAGTATATTTATTGTACATATAGTAGAATGGTAATTCATTTCTACTGTTCTAAAGGTGTTTATTGCTAGACATGTCTTGCATAGATAGCAGATTAATTGATTTTTATTATTTTTTTTCCAACTATTTTTATTTCTGACTGCTTTTATGTGTGAGTTTATATTTGTCTAATGAATTCTTAAAGATATTTCTGCATGCATGTATAATTGGAATTGATATAAGCTTAAATGTCATGGAATAAAATGATTAATATAATCTACTGTGTAGGTTAATAATGCAGTGAATTTTGATTAAATCACAAATTTATACCTTTCTTTTATGCAGCTCTCACAGGGTGATCACATACTTGTAGTTATATAAAATAAACAGTCTTAATTATTGATATAAAAGTGGAGATGTTTTTGTAAGTTCTTTCAAATCCATGGAGACAGAAAAAGTATTTCCTATTTCTGGTGTAAAATAGACCACCTTTTATCATTGCATTTTTAAATTCTTATATAAAGCAAAAATCAAACAGAGGATCATTATAAGGTCCAAATTAGTCTCTCCTTACTGGATCTAATAGCGTTTGCGCATAACTGCCCCAATGTTTTGTGAAGTATGTAGCCAATATATTAATAATAAACCACTAAAAAAAAAAAAACAAAACGAACATTTAATGCAACATCTACTTATTTGGCATCTGCTCTCCTAGAAACTCTCTCGCACGCTCTAAAAAGAAAATGATAAGGATGTCTTTTTGAAGGAATATTGTCTTCTCCTATGCTCAAGCATTCTTTTATGTTCTGATAATCAAATGTATACTTCATTTTTCATTGCAAGTTACTTTCATGCCCATTTAGTTTGATATTTTCTCCAAAATAAAGAGACGCTTTGGCAGAAAGGTAGTTTATGTTTCTTAACATGTATAACAATATTTTGTCTGCAGTATTTTCAAAGTCTTTCTTTCTTTTTTTTTTTTTTTTTCTTTTTTTTTTTTTNTCATTATCTTTTTTCTTCCTCTTTTCTTTTTTTTTTTTTTAATATATTTTTCATTCTGTTTCTTGGATACCAGATTTCAAAATGACAACTGGAATTCTTTTATTTCAGAGAATATCTGTATTAACATGGCTAATTGGTGGATAATTTTTTAACACTAATTACTACCACATACTTTCACATGTATACAGAAACATGCTTACAAATGTTACCATTAGCCTGTTGCTAGCCTATGAATGTAGTACAAGTGTCTGAAGACAAACTATGCGTTTATGTACTTACATACACATGTATATACATATAAGCACACACAGACAGACATGTTTTATACAGGCATGTATAAAACACACAGGCGTGTATGACACACACACTTCTACCTGTCTTTAGTGAGCAGGCATTTCAACTAAACAATACTGTATGTAGTGAATCAAAAATGAAAGGCCTTACCTTTACAATCAGCGCTTGATTTCCTAGATCTGATATATTTCACTTCCACTGCGTACTCTGCCCTAAGGTCTGTGATCAGCTCTACAGTCAGAGTACCAGGCATGTCCTCTATATATACACAATCCAGTAATAGCAACAAATGAATACTTAGTTTCTTACTTCAGTTCCACATTTATCAAGCGATATTACTCATAGAAAGAGATCCTTCAAGCAAACACTTAATCTGCATTGAATTGAGAGTGATCTTGATGATACACTTAGAAAAAAAGGAGCTTATTGTACAACACAGCAGATGAAAACACCCGCAGCCATTGCACGTACCACTCATTCTATTAACCATGTAATATACATTGTCATTTTGACGTGTAGACTATTTCTCTTCCTCTGTCACCTCCATGTCAATCCAGTTCACTCATTCTTTCCAATGATGAAATTAAAAAAAAAAAAAAAAGAAAAGGAAAGGAAACATGACGGAAAGATTGTTATCCCGTTATCCCAGATCTCCATTTGTGGAACATTTTAAAGCCAGTTAGATTAATGATTTGGAAGATGTTAGTCTTGATAAGAGGATCCCCACTGGTTTTCTGTCTCCCTTAGACAATGAAATCACATAGTTTTGTCTGTGCCTCTCTGTTCTGGATTGTTCTATTTTAACACATAACAGATTGAGGGCTGCCTACTATTCCTAATTAACTCAAGTTAAACTAATGAGAGAGAGAGGGTGAAGGGAGTGCCAAAAAGAGAAAAGAGATCATGAGTTGGAAGAGATTGAATTACAACTCAGAGGGGATGGAGAAAAGAAAAACGGGGGAGGGGTAGGGAGGAGGTGCAGATACAGTTAGGCTGCAAAGTGGATGAGAAGACAGGCCTGTGAATGGATTTGCCCTTCATCTGCAAGAAAAGGCAAAGATTCCCTGCAGAAAACATCAGAGAAATATACTTAATCCAATGTTGTACTGAACTCAGGCTCTTGCTTCTTTTTAGGAAATACTTCAGCACCCACTGGAGAACAGCTCAGATTCCAAATCTAACTATTGCAATGCTATCAACAGCTTTTCCACATTTTATTGATATAGTTCTTTCTGGCAGCAGAACACCACGTAAATGACTCGTGGAAGAAAGTGATTTGTTCTGTCTCTTCTTCCTAAACCTCAAAAAAATGCTTGGGACATGTCAGGTTTTGTTAGACTGTGTTGAACAAATTTAAACGCAGCTTTCCTTGTGTTAGGAGGTAGAAACATGCACATATACACAAAGCAGGTAGAACTGAATGATCTCAGTACAAAAGTAATGTACTACTTTCTGAACTTTGAAAAATCTCTAGAGTTTGTGCTTGTGCACAAAAGATTTCCACATCTGTATTTTCTTTTTATAATTTATTTTGTGTGTAGACACATTTATACTGAATTTATAGTAACAGTTTTTTGATGGAGCTTTTTTGGAAGATACCCTACTTAAAAACACAAACCTGAATCTTTAGGGCTCTTAAATATATCCAGTGCTGAGCTGATTCTGACCTCACACCACAGCTATTTTTAGGTTATTTGTTGTGTTAGATACTGCAATGTTTAACAAAATGACAACTACCAAATTTGATGCGGAGCAAGGATGAATTAAAGGCCTAGTTTCAGGTGAGTGTGCAGTGCAAGTAATGTGGTGTTTGGCTTCTGGCCCCAGGGGAAGACCAGGCCAACAGTCGAACATTTCTGAGTCGTGGGCTCTCATCTCTCCATACCCAGAGACGGGAAGTGCAGGAGGATAGGCATGAAATTGCCACAGTTGTAGCTGAAGCTATAGGGCCTACCACAAAAGACACCTCACCTCTTTCACACATCCCCACTCCAGACTCAGGTTGGATGGGAGAGGGTGGTAATAAGAGCTGGCGAAGAAATGAGAGAAGTCACAGCAGTGTTCCCTTTGGCTGAGCAGGGAGGAGGGCTGGCTGGATGTCACAGGGAGTCATGCCTAGGGAAGCAGTGTGGTGGAGAAAACAGGCTGTCAGACTGAGTGAAGGCAGAGGTGGAAGGAGTCAGATTCTCATTCTGGGGAATTGAGAGAAGCAATAAATATACACGTGGGAGAGAATGAACACAGAGCAAGGCTGAGTGAGGAGGAGTTTCAGCAGGCTGCCAGCAAGCAAGCGGGGAAAGGAGAGTCCAAAGCAGGGATGCAGCATAGCCTTGGCCTTTTGTAGGGCCCCCTGCCTGTGTGCCTATGTGCACAGGCTTGTGCATGCCTGTGTCTCTACCATGGCCTGGCCTGAGGTTAACAAAAGCGGTGTCTGGCTTAACAAAAGCCAAGGGGATGTGACAGGTAAGCAGTAAGAAAATAGCTGGCACTTTTTGGCTGACTGTGCTTGTTTATGTCTAACGAGGGCGGCTCGTCGCCAGGCTCTGTGCAGATGAAATGAAGCAATGGGCTGAAGCAGGGCAAAGGAGGCGCCACGTCCTGACAGGCTGAGGTGTGATCTGATGAATCCTAACCACCCCGGACATCCTTGGGAGTGTGAGGGGAGGGATGGAAAGGAGCGTGGTGTGCCAGGCACAGCCAGGCCTTGGGAGGGAGGGCAAGAAAGGGGAGCTCTACAGCACCTCATTCCAGGCTGAGGACACAAAAGGGAGCTTTAACCCCAAGATATTGACAAAGCAGATTAAAAAGGGGGAATGTGAATCATAAATCAATAATAATATGTAAGGGAATCCTGACTGCCATTAAACTGTTCTCCTCGTGAGAATGCCTGTATTGGGATTTAGAAACAAGTAAGAGACAGTTTGGAAGGAATACATATTTATATATACGGTAGGTGCATTTAGCCTTCCTGAGTACTGTAATTTCCTAAAGAAACAAAGTAAAATATAAGGTAAAAAGATCTATGAAAATCAAGAAAAAACATAAAAACAAATGTAATATACTTATTGCCCCTCTTAATGCAAAATCAGTAGAATATATCTTGTTCCGAGTAGGCTGGATTTAACTTTCACCTCATGGTGATGTTTCAAAACATGTAAGACTAAGTTGTAAACACTGGGTAGGTTTAGACTGCTACATTTTACTGTGCAAAACTTGCACTAGGGATTAGTACAAAACCCATGTTATGGCTAACATACAACGCATTTTGGAGTGAAAGACAGCAACCTGGGTGCAGGATGCCAGAAAGCCAACTGTTTAACAATTTTTATACTCGATTATTTAGAACTTAACACATCTATGTTCATGCCAACATTCTTTTTCTGCACTGGAAAACAACAAAATTATAAATAATTATAAATTATAAAATTATAACTATTGTTTCCCAATAAATATTAGGAGCACACAAAGTTTTTAAACACTCATACAGAAAAAAACAGCCTCTCTTTTTTGCCAGTTTCATCTGAAGTATGCTTTTCTACTGCACCTGTTTGCACACACAGCTAAAGGAAAAAAAAAAACAAACAAATTTTAGAAGTTGGAAATTAGCTTCTGTCTCTGAATTCTGCAGTATATAACCACTTTTTTACCCTATTATACACAGAGAAATTGGATATTGTCTTTCACATGAAAAATTGTATTCACGAGAAAACAGAAGAAAAAGTGAAAATTTATGAATATTTGGCTGCAGTCCCAGCAAAAACAGGCAAAACTCTAAAGATCTGACATACACTTGTTATATACACATGTTGTTGTAAATATTTCCCCATTTGCAAAGCTAATGGAGACAGTCATGTCTCACATAGTAGTAGGCTGGGTATCACTCCTCCTTAATTCAGCGAGGCTGTAACAGAGTTCTCAGACTGTGAGTATTACAACACAAAAGGTTGCCAGAAATGAAGACATTTCATTTGTGTGATACTTGGGTATGCAGGGTGCCACAGGATTAGGCATTGAATGTTTGCTTTCTCCAGCTGTCATTCAGGATGTAAATCTAGTAGCCTCTGGGTCAAGGACAGGGAAGACAGGAGGATGAGGAGTTGTAAGGAAGGGAAATAGCCCCAACATGCCAGTCTGCTTGCTAAAATATCTTTCTGAGCTGAGGATTAGATTTGTCTGTGCCTTCCCAAACTGGCAGAATAATGAGAATGACTAAAAAAAAAAAAAAAAAAAAAAAAAAAAAAGAACTTGGGTAATGAAATGTTTCCCAAAATATGTAGAAGCAATAACCTTACTATCAATTTACACAAATTAATTTCATGAAAAAAAAAAAAAAAGAAAAAAAAACAGGAAGATAGGCACTTCTGGCAAGAGAGAAACTACTCCAGATGTAAAACAAAGAAACAAAGAAACAAACAACAACAACAAAAAACACCAAAGGGAAGGTTTCTTGTATCACTCAGTGTAAATACAATGAGACTACACTCAGATTACTGTCATGTGTAGGAATCAATCAAGTCATGCCAGCTAAAAGCTCTCTATCATACTTAAAATCACACCTACTTCTAGCAGTGTTTCACTGCATCTTGAATTGGAATCATAGACTCATAGAACTGTTTAGGTTGGAAGGGATCTTAAAGCCCATCCAGGTCCAATCCCCTGCCATGGGCAGGGTTGCCACCCAATGGATCAGGCTGCCAGGGCTCCATCCAGCCTGGCCTTGAACACCTCCAGGGATGGGACATCCACAGCCTCTCTGGGCAGCCTGTGCCAGTGCCTCACCACCCTCTGAGTGAAAAACTTCATCCTAATATCCAGTACAAAACTATTTCTTCCTTCTTTTAGTTTAAACTTTAAATAACATGGAACTACTTGTCCCTCTCCTTTAAATCACTGTGATTTTAATAAAAAGTCTGTAATTGTCTTCAAATTGCTCAAAGTCTGTATTTTGAGAAGTATGCCAAAACATTAGTATTATTTTCTGCATAACTCTAGTCACAAACTTTTTTTCGAATCATTTAAGTGTTAGGTTTTCTTTAGAAAACACAGTACATAATCTTACAATTTTATAAATTTCTCGGGAAATCTATTGTCAAAAATAAAAACCAACAATGATATATCATCACAAAAATTCACTTTTAATATGTACACTACTGCTGGTTAAGCAAAGTCCCACAGATATTGTCATTGCTTAGCAAACAAACCTATGTTTTGTTTTACATTTTAACCTTTGCTAAAAAAAATATTGTTTGGAGAACCCTGGATCAGAGAACCTAATGATTAGGCACCTGTCAGCAACTTCAGAGAACATGAAAAAAATTGCTGTAAGAAATGTGCACTGTCCTCCAGTGTAGTGTTTTATAACTGCTGAGGCTATGTGAATAACAAACTCAATCTTTTTCAAATGAAGGTGGTATGGAATTAAATGTCTTTGATTTTGGATTATCTATCAGATCACAAAGAATTCCGTTTTCCTGCAGCAGGTCATATTTGGTTTTCTATCACTGTGTGCCAGCAAGAGTTTTCTAAGGCTGTTGCTTTAAGAAATTATAGGGGTTTCCCTAAGATTTTCTTGTGAGAGGGAATGAATTGCCATACTCATGGGAAAGAGGGTTTTGGAATCATTTATCCATGCAGCTCTATAGCAGCCAACATACGGGGAGCAAACCCAAAGCAACAGCCATAAACCCCTTGCCTGAACTTGAAAACTCTCCCTCCTAAGCATCTGGATGAATTTTCAGTACTGAGGTTGTCCATGACCAGAGTGATCAGCTATCTTAGCAGAGTACTTCTAGCTACCATTCAAGTCCCTTCTTATGCTTCTAGCTATCATATAAATTATGCCAGCACTTGCCTGTGCTGCTGATACCCATCCGTTTATGCCTTAATTACCTGCATGATGCTGCAATGCAGAGCATTTGGCAACCCAGCCTGAGGCTTTAGAACAATTTGTTGCACATAAGCCCTTTCTATATCTTTCTTTTTTCTACCCTTGGAGCATGGAAATCTCTAAAATTGTTATCAGCACTCATCGCAGATTGATGCCTGAAGCTAATGTCACACCAGCTTTACATAATTCAATGCGTTTGTTCACATTGCTGTTAACCACCCCAGCAGTGCAACAAGGTCAGGCCTTCTAAGAAGAGATGATTTACATTTTAGGCATGTTTTTTCGTATTTGGTTTGCATGTGTTTTCATAGTTTGCAAATATTTTAACACCTTTTGTGTTTTCATTAAGTGTACTATGGATTCCTGAGAATCATGTGTGGTATAATATTGTGCTCACAAAAGCTGAATATCTCCCTGTAGATGGTAATGCATTCTGCAGAAGGGAAGCGATAAGTTACGTATGGAGGAACTGCCATATTACTCATCACCTTTTGACTCAGCCATTTGCGGGTTGTTGAAGGATGAACTTGTCCATCAGTTTTGGTTTTCATTCTGCTATGAAATGTGCTAGCAGTCAACAAATCAAGCTAACAGGAACTTAAGGACTTCAGAGAAGTCCATCCTATAACTGATGTTTGGCATGGTTGAAGCTACTTTTCTGGTATTTATCATGGTTTTATTTTAGGCATAAATATACTCATGGCAGTGAAGAAATGTATTGTATTTTACAGAGGATGAAACAATGGTGTAGTATAGTATAATACAGCTATTACACTTTTGCAAGACAAGGCAACCTCTTGAATTAAACTATATTTTGGTTCCACATATTAGTTTCACGTGTGATAAAATGCACATTTTATCACAGAACTTAAAAATTAAAGTTTAAATTGATAAATATTGGAATTCAGATAAGCAGCAAACATTGCTCAGCTGTTTCTGCCATTGTGAAGGATGCATTTAACATGCTCACTAAACTGAGAAATTATACAAACATTTAACACATGCTCCACATTAACTGTAAGTCTGATTTTCAGTAAAGAAGAGAAAATATTTAAATGTTTAAGTTTCTATAAAACTGGGAACAAGTTGTCAAGGAATAACTCTGCTAAATTTGCTGTCAGGTAACAGATTTCTAGCTCCAAAATTGTTACTGTAAAAACAAAATCAACAAGAAAATTGTCCCTCAAGCAAAATTAATGGATGAGTCTTTGCCAATTTCTGAAAAATTACACAGCAGACAATTTAGCAGGAAATACTTCAGTTATTGTGCTGCTTTTTGCAACGTGTACCTTTGCAGTTGATAAGAACTGTACCAGAGCAGTTAGAAAAATGGCAAAATTTTATGAACGTCAGGTATTGAAGAAGTGAAGAGTGAAGCCTTGGAACACAGCACCGTTCAGACTGCAGTTGTATTTGAGCAGATATGTTGGCTCTGAAGTGGGTGATTTTCTGGGATTTACTCAGGACAGGTGGGATCTGTCTGTCTTTCTACCTGTAAGTCCTTGTGTTAAATGCTGTCTTAAAGTTGCCACAGAGGTTTTTTGTTTGCTTGTTTGTTTGTTTGTTTTCCATTTATTTTTTATTAAGAAAACATTTAATTGTGACAGTACCTTTTCACAGTGTGCTTGGTTGAACTGGAGTGGACTAAGATCTGTAAAGTGCCTGTCACATAAAAATTTATTTTCTACTTTTTCACCTGGATGAACTCTTGATTTTTCCAAGGGATACCTTTTGAGTATCTGCTATCTTTGAAGTAGCAGTGTATCTANNNNTGAAATAAAGCTGAAAAAGAGGACGAAAGATTTCTTGTTGCTGACTGCATAGCTGTTCTTTAGGATGGCCTTTTATTACCTTGTAGTCTCACGTTACACTTGTTTTGAGACTTTCCTGAAGTCAGCTGCTTTATTAGAAAAGCCTTGCTTGCATATGATTATTCAAATTAGCTGTTCCCTGTATTAAAAGAACATCAGTACTGAAAGAAGTTTTGCTGCTCCAAGGGGACATGTGAAATAAATTAATATAGACTAAATCCCAAAGATTTATTAAACCTGTGTGCTCAGCTGACATACGTTGTTATCTGATTTGCATTTAACACATTATTCTTTGTAATTAAATGCCATGGTTAAAAGTACTATGAAGATTCAATGATAGTACTTCATTGGTAATTGAGATATCAACAACAGCAATGTTGCTGCAGGATTTTCAGGATATATATGATTAATGCTCTGCATTACTTGCTTTTTATTTTATGTTTTCTTTAAAAATACATTCATACACTCCTTCAAAATTAGGTTTATGAATTGTTAAAATGAGTTTCTTTGCAGTCTATCTTCAATATTAATACATTTATTTTCCCAAATCAGATAAATGAAGTATTTATTATAAATATTACATAACAGGCTATTAAAAATCTTTAGTAAATGTTCAAGCCATTTCCTTCTGACCTATTCACTCTTTCCATTGATAAAAATTGTCGAATTCAAGATCTAACTTTTGTGGTTGAGCTCATACAAATTCACTCGTGTTACTGAACTAGTGCAATAGCAAATAGTCTTATATTGTCAATTCATTATTGCTCATAGTATTCTTTGAATGTTTGAAACATTATGCAGGTGGTAGGCACTGGTCCAGGTAGTATTCATAAACAATCCCACTTGGAATAAAGGGAAACAAAGAAATTTAGGGCTCAGTTCTCATTTAATTTACATCCATTCTTAGCAAAGCCTGACTAGCAGTGGGGTCATTTCAATTTATTGCATATGTAATCAGGATTAAGCCCGTAGGCTTTGTGATAGTGAAAGCAGATGTGGCTGGAGTTTTGTGCTACATTTTCAAAAGAGCTTTGGATTGATTCCCAAGTTTAAATAATCAACTCTTTTTTTTTCTATTATGTGAGAACTTCTTGCTGTTTAACATTCTGTTAGTAGTTACTGGTATGTCTCTTCAGATGGTGTCTGAAAAGATATCTCAGTCCCACACATATAATCACCATTTATTTTATAAAGATTTATGCTCAACAGTTGCAATTGTTCTTCTTCTGAGGTTATATCCATCCTAAAATTCTTCTGTTTTCCTTCTTCAGGTATTGTTGCTTTCATTACCATTCTGGTATTCTAACAGTAACTCAAGCAAAGAAAACTCAGCATTGTTCCTC
>VXAV01011888.1:207821-217946 GCA_013399715.1 Alectura lathami
CCATTCTAAGGAGTTTGGTTTTATGTTTCAGTTATGTACATAACTCTACACTTCCTATTTGGCAAACTGGATTTTCAAACAAATTCTGAAAGTATTTTACAGTGATAGACTTAGAAGTTCACATAACAGATCACAAAGGGTAAAAAGAAACAAATAAACAAGCAAACAAACAAATAAAACCTTAACCTTTTCAGAACTGCTAATTTGATTCTTTACATCACTTCACCACAGAGGAGATCAAGCCACTGAATGGCAAGTTTGAGGCTCTATCTCAAAGAAAAGTATTTGCAAGAGAGATTTTAGAACAAATCAGTAATATGAATATTAGGAAATTGTCTACTGATAGAACTAAATTGGTAAATTCAGCAGTACTAAACTTGAAATTCCTGAAATTTTCTGGGTATTTTAATACTTAAATCATTGGCCTTAACTACACCAACAGTAGCTCTTAGTGTATGCATTATGCACGTATATATAACGAAAACTCTTGGTTTAAACCTACAGTAACTTAGCCTGAGAAGGCTAAATATCTCTAGATTTATTATTATTATTATTTTTGCCTGTATTCCAGAATCTATCTCCTTTTTAACTGAATTCTGCACAGTCCTGTGTTATGCCCTTTAAGGGTTAGCAATCTGGCTAATCTTGTGCTCTTCCACAGTGTCACTGATTATTAGAATGGTCAATACATAAAAGCAACTGTCTGACTGGACAAAGCTGTCTGCTGGTGTATATTTTCACCTCAGACCATGTACTAATTGAACAACAGCTCCATAACATAATCTGTTATATACAGCATAGTCCAACGTGATTCACTGCTTTTATCGTATTACTTACAGAGTTTAAACAGTGTTCCTATTTCATAATTACTTCTAAAAGAGAAAGACAAGGAAAATTCACATTTGGACGTCCATGAAGGTTTTTCATGTGGGATAGCTGTCTACTAGGGTGAGAGTTTCCTATTGGCCATGCATCTTCTCAGCAAGATCTTTAAGAACAAATATGATTTTCTTTTTTGTGCAAATATATTTTGTCCAAAACATTTGAGTATAACAGTACAATTCTTACCTGAACAAATAAAAAAACTCAACAGCAAAACCACACAAAAAAAACCCACAAAAACAAAGAAACCAAACCAAGAAAAAATGGTTGTTTTGGTTTTATTCCTAATTTCAGTAGGACAGATGCTTATTATTAACTTCTGAACAGTCAGCAAGCAGCTCCCCCCAGACGCTCTCTGTATGGAACAGAACCGTTCACGCTCTGAGGGAAAATACACTTTGGAGTCAGCTCTCTGTTCATATGGATACATGTTAGATGCACAATTTTAGACAGCAAAAGTTTAGTGAGATGAATCCCATCCACTTACAAACAGACCTACATCTGTTTAACTCAAACATCTAGACTGTTCTGTTCAGACTCTTTCAGGATATAATAGTGAGAGCTTTCTGTATGTGTTTTTTAAAGATGTCTTCTAAATATTTCTAAAAAGGAGGAAAAACATTAAAACACTTAAACGCCTGCAAAAATGTTATGACAGTGAATCACAGGCTTGAAAATCTTACAGGTTGTTTTCTACCACAGAGGTACTGCAGAAAGTGCTTCTATTCTCCAAGATGTCGATGCATTGTCTCCTTTTATTACAGTATCCTTGTTCCACAGTTGATGCGTCTTATTGTTCCATCGTTTTGTTAGCCATCTAAAAATATCAGTGGCATAATTAATAATTGACAACATAAATATTTTACTGTCTGTGTTGATTACTCTCCAATGAAAAATTTCTGTGCATTAATTTGACATGATGGTTTTTGTATTAATATCTATGTATATGATTATGATATAAGGTGATCTGAGGGCTGTTCAGTTTGAGATTCAACAACAGTAATATGATAAGGACCTTATTGCACTGTTTTCTGTTGCATCATTAAAGTACATATTTGGTACTTCAGCAGCACGGAAAACTCATTTCCAACATTTATTTATTGTCTGCTTTACTTTGATGCAAATGCTAATGAGACCATTTAATTTGTAATCTACCACTAAATAGGAAATCTGTACACCCCAAATCACTACATGTATGAACATATTAATGTACTTTTATTTCTAACAGGCATCAAGGACCAACAAGATGTATAAAAAGTATTGTATGTAAATGGGAAAATGGATAGACATGTGAATATTGAATCTATGAATCCTTTCATACACAGAAAGCTGCAACTATATAATTCACTAGTTAGCAAAGCTATTATTTGATGCAAATGTTCTTAATGGTTGATATAACATATAAATGCAGATCTCTGTATTTAATTCCTATTGAGATTTGCTTTTTGGAAAAAGATACATGTACAGACATACTCCAGCAGATACTCCAGAGCAAATCTCAAATCCCCTAAGAATAGTTAGGAAAGGGACGACATTTTTAATTTTAATGTTTCGAAACCATGTTATATGATGTATTGTAATACATTACCCTGATTTCTGCTTCAAAGTTTTGCATGGTTTTCTCTGGATGGTGACTTGTTTCTTCAGAGCATATATCCTTATGTTCTGCTGGGCAGTTCCAGTAATTATATAGTAATATATGATAAATACATAACATAATAAATCTTTTAAATTAGAAATAGTCATTCTTTCAAACACAGCCCTTCTTAGCCAACAAAACCATATTATGTGTTGCAGAGTAATAGAAAAAGCAAGCAAAATACTGGAAAAAATGCTATCTCAGGATGTATTAAATTCATGCAATGGATGTTTTCAAAGATTTTTCAATAGTGGTTAACATTGTCTGACTTCTGCATTTACTGTTGCACTCAATGTGTGGCTGTTAAACCTGAGGGGATTCTGGGTTTGTCTACCTTGAACACCTACTGAAATAGCTGGACACATTTTACACAATACACCTGATTCTGAAATGGCAAAGATACCAAAGAAAAGATGAACTATGGGGTACAAACAATGGGGATATGAAACCATATCCCAGTCTTATACATTCATATAGTAATTCCTTAAAATGTACATAATGGAAGGTGTTCCGTGGGATACTTTATGGCATTACTGCACCACACATCTAAATGGCTTTTACTGCTGTACTCTTATATTCAGAAAGTTGGCTGAGGATAATAAGCCTTCTCTGAATTGACAAAAGGATTTCTCACCTTTTGAGGCTACATAAAGACAATCTCTTTTAATCCAGCTGGGGACTTCCCCTGTCTTGATACAATCAAAAACAATCTTCTCTGTTTCAACATATTCTAATTCAGATTTTGCTCTCCCAAGATTTCTGAAAAGCTTCGTTGAAAGTTGTGTCCTGCCACTGTTCAAAATAAAATGAAGTTTGTACAGAATTAGTTATTTAAACCACAAGAAAAGTACAATTACCCAGAGTATAAGAAAAAAATATCCTGTAAAAATGTAGAAATAAAAAGATGTTGATGTTGTAGCACAGGCTTGCCAGATAAGATTATTTGAACATATTTTATAACACATTGGTTAAAAGTTGCATAAGGCAGATATGCTGAAATGTTTTCCTGCTCTTTGTAACTGGTGTTTTTAAGCTTCTTGATTTATTTCTCAATATATCCATACTCTAATTTTTTTTTCAATTTCAAATGTATGCATGAAAATCATAATAAAATTCTTTCAAATATATTTTGTATGTGTGAAAACAGCTCATCACTTTTTTATTACTGTTTCTATCATTACATTTTTTACATTATTTCTATCTTTATTAATTATACATTATACCTTTTGCCATCCATTGGTTCATTTCCATAAAATACCTCACAGGATGGAGTGTCAGCTTGAGCATTATTAAAGACTTCTTTCCAATCAGCTCTTTCAACCTCATTCTTCCTGACAAGCTGATTGATGTATTGTTGTGCCTCAGGGACATCACAATATATGGTGTGAACCTAGCATGGATTAAAAATAAGATTAAATTTTCTACAAAGCTTGTACATCTGTTTGCAATTCATGTTGTTCAGATAACAACTGGAAGGAAAGAAAGACATCTATTTTTAACATGATGCTGTTTTCAAGTTTCACTAATTTATCTTTTAACATAGTCCCAAATAAAGAGCAAGGATATTGGTCTAATCAGTTTTCTGTAGATTGATATTCAGTGGGGGTTTAATGTTCTTTAATTCCGTGAGTCATTCGGAAAGTTGGAGAATCACAGAATCATAGAATTGTTTGCGTTAGAAGTTCCAACCCCCCCTGCCATGGGCAGGGACACCTGCCACTAGACCAGGTTGCTTAGAACCCCATCAACCCTAGCTTTCAACTTAGACTTTAAACAAATGTGTATAAAATAACTTTTCCAATTTTTAAGACTAACAAAAACTTTTTAATAAAAGTACATGTTTTTCCTAACTGATTTTTTTGAAAATGCAGAAAATAATTTTTCATCTTGCAGTGACTGAGTTCCTACCTTCCTGGCAAGACTTTTCAAGAATACTAGCACTGAGACTTGAGGTTTTATTGCTTTGTTATATCTTCTTTCACTTTCTAGGAGGTGGGTAACTTCTTCCTCTTGCTTCTGTAAAGAATCCTGTATCTTTTGCAATATGGTGTGTGCTTGCCAAAGAGATTCCATTTTCATTGAGCATTCAGGCTTCTCTTCATTAGCTACCTGAGAGGCAACAAAGATACCACTGAAAAGCTAGGTCAAAATCTAGATATTCACTCCTTTCAATGAAGTTTCCAAGATTTCTGTGATGAGTTTAAGGAAAAATGGAGAAAAGCTAAAAGAAGTAAATGTTGCTTTGTTCCAAAGTTTGGTGTACAGTTTTAATAATTCATACTAGCAAAATTTGTACTAGCATTTAATGAAATCAACAGCACACTATTTTGTTCCAGAAGACTTCATTTTTTTTTACTGTAGTATTTAAAAATTCATCACCAATTTATCATTCTCAAGCCACATATATATTTGCCTACAGTTTTTACTACCAATTAGAGCCTTCATTTCCTTCAGCCTTTCTAGAGTGAGTCAGCCTAATTTATTTTGAAACAATTGGAATAATTCTAAAACCAACCAGTTACATTTCCATTCTTGTGCTCACTTGTTCTGCCTTTAATTTTAAAACAACTGGCACATCTGCTTTTTCTACTTCTGTTCTTCCAGATTTTTGCTGAAGAATTTTTATCTGGAAATTCACGAGGTCATACACTCTTTCCACATACAGACTGATGTTGTGAAGTTCCTGCAAAGCTGTGTTGAAAACAATAGAAAAAGTAGTTAAGAAAAAGTTGAGCATTTCTGTGACTATACACTTGCTGTGATATTGTCTAAGTGGGCTAAATTACCTCTTTTTAGAAATCAAGGATTTATAATGAACAAATGAACTATGTTAATCAATATTTCTGTATTTTTTATTTTTTATTTTATTCAAATATTGGAAGAAACCTACTCAAAAATCTTGGTGACTGTTATAAGCCAGTTATGCTAGAGTGTTTAGAGTCATGACATATGTTTCTAGCCTCAACAGTCTTGTATAATTTGATCTGAAACACAGTATTGCAATGAAAAAGCTTATATTGACTTTGGCTGGTATACATCACAGTAAGAAAAACAGAAGGGGAAACAGGAATATCCAGAAACTCAATGTCCAAAATACAAAACTCACTCAATGTATGCTGGATGTAAAGATGATTGATCTCTTTAGACAGATTTTCTAGAATCCAGACCTGTAAGACAAGAAGAAAAGAGAGAAGGAAACCAGTTTTACCAAATTTGATTGTATTTACTCCATGAGTATACCTGTAATAATTAATAACAATGAAATAATGTTGCCACTGATAGTCACAGCCTATAGAAATGAGCTGTAATTGGCTGCTGCTACAAAAGAAATCAGAAAAGTAAAACAGAGATTGCTCAGACTCCATCTTCTTCACGAGAGTCTGCACCAAGATGTCCAATGCTTGTATTTCCTATAGCATTTTTCCATATTACCGGAATTAAAGAAAAGAGAAAAATGACAGAGAAAGAGTCCTGAAAATTTGAAGAACAAAAGCCTCTGGACACACAATGTTAAGTCAGCACTAAAGAGAAGATTGTTTACTTCAGATCTTTATAGTATTACCTGGTTTAATAAAAGATATTCCTTCTACCTGCAAATATAAATTGTTAAAATATAATACGCTACACTTCCTTGAAATATAACAAAGAATTTGTAAAAGTTCTAATTTTTCACTGTTGGTCAGTCAGGAATTAGGTAATACTGTGATAGATGTTAGACATAAGAGAAGAGAAAATGTTAACTTTAAACACTTATGCAATGCAAAATTTAATCAAAAGATGGTGCTGCATTATTTAAAAACAATGCTCCTTCCTGAGGCCTTCTCTCCAAAATGCTACAGGAATCTGCATTCAGTCCCATAAATTGAATTTCGTTTTAAGACTTTTTTTTCCCTTCAGCAGTTACTCAACATGATCTTGAATATATGTCCTGCAACAGTACAATGACAACTGATTGCTGTAAAGAAAGGTTGTTGATTTGCAAAGCTATGGAGAGACTTGTACATATTATGTGTAAATTAGAACTCCACTCAGAAAAATAACAAACAATAATTAGACTATGACCCCAGATATTATTAAAATATAGATATTTCTTTTCTCCAGTAACAGGAAATTCAGAATTTATGGTGAACTTGAAATGCCTTCAACTTCAGAAAGGAGATTATATAAGTAAATCTGAAATTTATCATTGGATTTAATTGGAGAGCAATTCTGACAAGCCATTACTAAGAAACTGGAAGATAATTCTTAGCACAACTTTTAATATACTTATTAAAAAGAAAATTATTAAAAATTAAATTATGTCCACAGATAAATGTAAGTAAATTTAGAGAGGAAATACATGCTGGAATATTGAGGAGGCTGTGGTTTTTTGTTGTCTGTTTGGAGCCAAAACCGCACTTCAAAGTTCATGTTCGTGATTTCGTGTTAGGGGGAAAAACCTGACTCTGATATAACTGGGAATAAATTAAATCATTTAGACATGCATTTTGGTCCTGAGAGCATAAATAGAATTACTGATATGAGACCTAGCAACCTATCTTATTCTTCAAAAATATAACTTTTTATTGAAAAATGCATAACATTTCATGACCACTAAATGAAACATGTTCTGAAACTTTGTTTAGCTTTCAGAAGTAAAACCACACTTTCTCCATTGAACTTGAAAAGACATTCTGTAGCAACCTAATGAGACTCAACAAGGCCAAGTGCAAGGTGTTGCTTTAAGCCTGGGGTAATCCCAGCTGTGTGTACAGACTGGGAGAAGAACTCCTTGAGAGCAGCCCTGCGGAGAAGGACTTGGGGGTTCTGGTGAAAAAACAGCTTGACACAAGCCAGCAGTGTGCACTTGCAGCCTGGAAGGCCAATGGTATCCCTGGCTGCATGAAAAGAGGAGGGCCAGTAGGGCAAGGTGGGGGACTGTCCCCCTCTGCTCTGCCCTCATGAGGCCCCACCTGCAGTGTTGCGTCCACACCTGGTGCCCTCAGCACAAGACAGATGTGGAGATGCTGGAGTGGGTCCAGAGGAGGCCACAAAGATGCTAAGGGGGCTGGAGCACCTATCCTACGAAGAAAAGCTCAGAGAGCTGCGCTTGTTCATCCTGGAGAAGAGAAGGCTCTGGGGAGACCTCACTGCAGCCTTCCAGTACCTGAAGGGAGCTTATAAACATCTTACACTGTCTGATAGTGATAGGACAAGGGGGAATGGCTTTACACTAAAGGAATGGAGGTTTAGATTAGATATTAGGGGAAAAAATTTCATTCGGAGAGTGGTGAGGCCCTGGCACAGGCTGCCCAGAGAAGCTGTGGATGCCCCAATCCTGGAGGTGCTCAAGGCCAGGCTGGATGGGTTCCTGGGCAGACAGATCTAGTGAGTGGCAATCCTGCCCACAGCCAGGGGGTTGGAACTAGATGATGTTTCAGCTCCTTTCCAATCCACGGCATTCTATGATTCTATGAACTCTGTAGTTTTATTAATGTAGCAAGATAAGTGTTCAGAAATGAATTAATTACCTCTAGGATGTATGTTAGTGTTTAATGTTACAACCTCAAGATCTTCCCAGATTAAATAGCTCATATCCCTTATTCCCACCTCACCCCACCTAACCAAATTGCAGAATTGTCACATTGAAAAAACAAAAAAGAGAGAGAGTAACAGAACTGTTACGAACTTTGATTATATTTATTTCTTTTACCCAAGGACCTCTTTTAAATTTAAATAGTTCTTTTGCTTTTGTCATAAAGAGGAACATCTGATAATGATTTAATACAGAGCAAAGTTTGAGCATTACTAAATTGTCTGACAATGTGGCTGCAGTACAGCTTGGCCAAGACAAGAACCGTGGAAATAATTCTTTCAACCCACTATTGTGGCTACGCGCTCTTAACACTTGCTGCTTGCTACAGGTTTTTCTGCACCTGCAGTCATCTCAGATCATTAATAAACTGAAATTGCATTATTAAAAAGAAATATTGCAGAACTTGAGGAATTTTAATCACGTCCCTTGTACCAGGGAAATACCATGCAAGTTATTTTTCTGCTTAGGTTAACCAGATGCACTGGAGAGTTGTGATGGGTGAAGACTTTTTTTTATTATTGAAATTATTTGCTAGATCAAAACAAACAAACAAACAGAAAAACCCCTCTACTGTGATTTTACAGTTCTTCAAAAGACATAAGTTGTGAAATAAGACATAGGACTGACAATCATAAATTTTAGTGGAAAAAAAAACATTGTAGGACAAAAAAAAAAGTGCATGTTCTTTGTTGGAGTCTAATGGCCCCCAAATTACTTGAATTCTCTGAAATAAGACAGGTGCCAAGAAGCTGTATCTTAGCTGATTTAGATGTACATGTCTAGAAGCTGACAGGGTGGTTTACAAGTCCCTCAAACCCTTGGGAACAGCATGAACTGGGAATGGAAATGAGAACACAGTCTAACTTCACGAAGTATAAAAAAAAAAAACAAAAAACACTTTTTTATACCTTTTGGTCTTCCCATTTCTCTGTTTGTTGTTTCATTTGGTGAAGAAGATCTTCATTCTCTTGACTGAGTTGTCTGTTACTTTCCTTCAGGCTCTGATGGTAGTAAGATAAGACAAAAAGAACTACAATTTCTGTACTCAGTCTTCATTTTCCAAAAAGACCTTCAGTATTTTTTTCTGCTTGTTTATTTATTTGACAGTTTATTTGTTGGTTTTGTTTCGTATATGTTGAAAAATTTTAATGTAAGTCCTGGGGATCTTGCACAAAAATAAAAATAGACCAATTTACAAAGCAAATGCGACCAGATTCTAAAGACACTCCTAAACTCTGGGACATGCAGAGATTTTTCCTTTTTAGCAGAATATGACAAGGAATGGCATAAATCTTAATAGCTGTTAATCACCAGAAATGCATCAGATATCCTAAATATTGAGTGAATATCTTTACACTTTTATTTCATAAAAACATAAACATTTTCAAGTTTCTAAGCAAAACACTTCGGGAGAACCTCACACTGAATTTTCATCAGGGAGGTGAAGATATGAAAACTGTTCTGAAAACATACGGTGTAAGGTTTTACTCAGCTCCAGAAGTAAACGGCTATGGTTTTGTAGTAATGTCACAAACTGTTTGTCTTCAGTTGACTGTCCCTAAGAAGAAAACATGACTTATACAGTCTCTTTCTGCATCCCTTGGAAGTTCCTGTTGCTCTTATCCCCATGTCAAAATTGCACTTCCTGTTTACCTTAACTACATTTTGCCAGTATTCGCTGTTCTTGTTCATCAGCTCTCGGTAAGCTTCCAACTGAGATTTCAGACTCCTCATTTTGTCTCCATAAAGTTTCTTCATAGTAGTTACAGTCTGCTCCTATATTAGAAAAGATTATTGAGGAAATGAATAGAGAGTGAAAACAGGAAAGCTAAGCATGACAAAGAGAACATTTTACTCAACAGTTAAATACCGGCATGCTTTCTCTGATTCCTTTTTGTTGTCTGCAAATATTTCTTGTTGATCAAGGAGATTTAGTGTCTTCACAGGATATAGACTTATGGCAAAAAATCCCACCAAGGTAATTCTCTTTTTTCTCTCTCTCTCTCTGTTTTTTTTTTTTTTTTTTTTT
>VXAV01011889.1:6984-21047 GCA_013399715.1 Alectura lathami
CACAGTGGCCTGTGATAAATGGATGGTAACATAAAAAGAAACCAAAACAAAGGACAACCTGATATATGTAAATGAAAGAGTGCCAAACACACAACTTTAACTGATAATAGAGTAAAAGTAAACATACTGTCTGAGGACCATAAATCCTACTAAAGCAAAATCTAATGGTATCCAGCACTGCTTTGAAGTAACTTAAGCATGAATACTTATGGAATATTTAAAAGAAAAAAAAAATGAAAGAGACAAAAATCAAAAAAGAAAAAAAAAGCATAAATAGGTATTAGTATAATGTCTAGAATGGAGAACCTACTATTTAAGTTACTTAGCGGAAATTATATTAAAAAAAAAAATGAGTAAGAAGATCACTTCCTGAAAGATCTCAGTAACAAACAAGCATGCAAGACAGTCATTCTCATTTAAAAATAACTACACAGTACACAATTCATCATTGGCTAGGAAAAAAGGCAAAGCTTTTATGAGGTTAGCATGATGCTATGAACTTGGTAGACAGTGTTAGAAGTGGTTTGTTCTTAAAAAAAAAAAAAATTCTGGCGACTTTCTACTCACTGTATACATTGGATCCCAGAAGAGAAAAGTTTCTTCTAGCAATTCTGACTAGAGCTTTATGCACTATAACAATTTGAGTTTAATTCTTTTAACCACAAGATTGAGCAGAACACAAGAGGAAATATTACTATAAAGGTGGCCATAGTGTTTGGTACACCCTAGAATTGCTTAGCCACTGTTTTTATGATCACATGATAGCCTCTACTGAAAATGAAGTCAAAATAAAACTGCAATGTTGATCAGTGATATAAAGGGGAAAAAAACAACAACACTGATTCCCAAAAATGCTAGCAGTTCAGTGAGAAGGTGGAGTTCAGTATGAACCACCAAAACACATCCCTTTTCTCATTTATTCCATTGGTTCTCCTACACTATGTTATGTAAGGTATAGTAGAAAAGAGAGAATTGACGGAGGAATTAAGTTGAGCAAGTAAGTTATGAGATTCTTTTTTTTAAAAAGAAAAAAAAATGTGGATGGAGCTACTAAGAAAGTAACGTCATTGTTGAGAACAATAGCTACAGCTTAAGGAGGTTCTCAAGCATATGAACAACTTCAAGAAGATGCCCTACTGACTTTTAAGATGATGCTCATGCTTACAATTAGGCATGTGTTTAAGCGTATTTCACTGAACATGGGTGACTTTTTTTTTTTTTTTTGCAATAACTCCAGTTTTCAATCACTTCATAGTTCTGTTATTACAGCAAATCAAAATTCTAATTAACAAGTGATTAAGAAAGCCAGTAGGATGACTGATAGCATAAACAAGTAACTGTAATTTCAGTGCTGCAGTTCTGCCACGTAAGCCTCCTCAATCGCAGAGACTAGCCCAACTGCATATACTAGCTTCTCCATCCTATTAAAATTGTTCTGTCTGGAAAGACACCAGCATTCAGAATGCAAGTTAATTTAAAAAAAAAAGAAAAAAGAACAGTGAATTTCACAGTCATTAAAGACTTTTCTTAATTAATAGCCTATACAACGTTATGGTTACACCATGATTTGTTGAAGGAATTGCTCTTTCCCTTAATGGAAAAATATTTCATACCAATCATTTCAATTTAATCCTTCTTAGGCAAAAGCCAAAACATTTGGATCAGGCATCTAAATGTTGCATTAGAATGCAGTTACCCTGCATTCTTTTTATTGCCACTGGAGACCAACATGAACCCAACAATCACTCTGTGGAAGCACTCAAGTGCAGATGTGGAGTAGGATAACTATACCCCTTCCTGTAGGCACTCAAGTTCAGGGGGGATGAATCCCACCTTTGATGACTATTTGAATATTTGCATTAGAACACAAAAACATCTGGCTCTATGATACCCTGAAATCCAAGCCAGCATTAGCAGATGTTTGGCTCTTCTATGATCAGTTTACTTTGCATTGGGATACTACAGTGTAGCTACACCTGTCTGCAAATATAGGTAATGTGGCACTAAAAAAAAAAAACAGAATGAACACAGCGGTAGTGTTCTGGGCTTTGGAGGAATTTTTACTCCAAGTTTATGAAAACAGAGATAACATTTAAGTTCACATAGATTAAATACAAAGACACATGCAAGGCTGCAAGGGGCAGAAGGAAAGTTAGGTTACAAAATGTACTAACACAGCCAGAGTACAACGTAGTACCAGTGTTGATCCTTACTCCTTTATAAATAGTCACAGTGGCATATGTTTCTGCTCTGATCACCTCTGTGGCACTAGGTCACATGTAATTGGACTAAGTCCATCAGTGTGTTCAATATAAACCACCATACAGCTGTCACATAGTCACAGCTATTTGTCACTGCCTACCTGGGTTGGTTATGAGCAGCCAACTGAGAAAGGAAACTCAGCAAACTACAGACCTTCCCTATCCAGTACTTAAAGCTTATTCTGTAGGGTGAAAGCTCTTGACCTCTATTTTTATTTGCTAACATATGCTGTATACAGATAAAAAGAAGTGAGTCACCAAGTGTTCAGCTACAGCTAATGCTAAGGTGAGTCAACCTGATTTATATGTTTACAATCCATATTAATGAAGGAAAATGGGAGAAGATAGAAGAATCAAGTCTTGAAAAATATTGATAAAGATCTTATCTTAGAGAGTAAACACTATTCACACACCAAATTTAGTCTTGGTTATGTAGCTCTTAGTATAAGCAAAGTGAATGGTTAAGTTGAACAGAACTACAGATGCCTTTGTAAGACAACCCCTTTTCCCTGTCTTAGTAAATGGTGTGCCTTAATAAACGGCAGAATGTCACTGCTTCTACTCTGACCAACATGCATATTCAATCTCACCTTTGGCAAAGGTTTCTGGAATGCCTGCATTGCCAGCAGAAGGGGACCAGCTGTTGTCCAGTTGTAGTACCTAAGCATTTAAGACAGACAATTATTGCATTTTGCAATCCCAAGGTTCCAATGCACAACCCAGTATCCATCATATGGTAGATTAAACCCATGAAGCTTCTGTAGCACAAGTCAAATTCCAGCCTGGACCAGCAATAGCAGTCTCACTTATTCCACAGTATATTCACAGGTATGTATGGCTTTTACTTCTCAAAAAAAATACAGGAGAAGCTGAGTCCTTAAGTAGAAATGGTATTTGTCATCAATTCCTCATGTCCTTACTATTCCTCATTATCACAACACGAGCTACAGTTTTTACAAGCAGTTTTCACTGTTTTTGCATCAAGGCACTACACAAACATTAGAGCCCTCAGTCTGCATGATGTTCAGCACATCATAGCAAAAGCTTAACACAGCTCAGCTTCTGTTACAGACAGTAGGATGAAGACAGTACCCTCCTCTTTTCCCAGCACATCAGTAGGCAAGTAAATATTACCTACAAAAATCAGAACTACGGCAGGGAAGCAGTAAGTGACTCACCTCAAACCAAAGACAGGAACAACTACACCTCAAGTTGTCCTCTGATGGAGGAGGCAAGGTAATCATACACCCAATCCCATATGTGATTAAAATCGATTGCATAAGGACGCACCAGGCATGTCAGATTTATAAGAATAATCTCAGTAACTAAGGGTACTCTAACTGCAGCACAATGCCATGATCCCTCCTCTACTCTAAACACAAAATGCTAGCTGCCAGGGGCTGTAAAGTTAAAATACCCTCAAAACAGCTGCATCTAGCACAGAACATATGGTGCTCTGCCCAGCAAGATAAACATATGAAATAACTTCTTTAGCCTGCCAGAAACAAATCTCCTACTCAGTGGGTGAAGTTTGACAAGTCTTGAGAAGTGATACCTCCATAGAAGCATCTGAGCAAAAATATTTAGCTTATATAGACAATGCGCTGGGTATGGAGGATCTGCAAGCAGATTGCCATGTCCCTGTTAATATTAATTATTCAAATTGGCTCAAGGCAAGCCCCAGCAAGTTCACGTCCTACTTCATTTTTACTCTACCAATTGACTGTGAACACTATTAGCTTTTAATACTAGCTTCTTGCAATTCAGATTGTGTCAATTAGCTGTGACAGGTCATCTGAAGCTGCTCTTTACTTTGAGTTTAAAGGAGGAAAGGATCCTAGGAGAAGAGCAGCCTGAATTCCCTGGAGAGCCGACTCCTCCTAGCTGAATCTAAGCTATGAACATGCAAAAGCTACTTTTCAGCTATGGTGAAATTGATCTGACACTAAAGTACCACAGCAGTGTTTTTGTTGCAACAGTATGAATTATTTCTCCTGAAATATACTTACTTATTTCCAATCTTAACCACAAGGTTAGGGTCATCGATGATAGCAGGATTGTCCACAAACTGCTGGTAAGTTACTGCATGTTCCAAGAATTCTTCTGTTGGGGAAAAAGATGCATATGCAAGTGAAGCACTTACAGATGCCTGGGATGGGCCAACCTAAAACAACTTAGCATAAATACAACATATTGCTTTCACACTCAGAATCTGTTTTTGACTACTAGGTTGCTGAGATCAGCAGTACTGCAGAAGCAAGATGCTCAGAAATTGTGAGCTGCTGGGTATCTTCCCCCTCCAAAATACAAGCTAAGTGAAAGCTTAAGGAGGGAACTGTGAGGAGGAAATTAGGCTTCTAAGAAAAGTAGGGAAGTACTTTGTCATGCCTTTCACTGATCCTTTAGCCAAATTAGAAACAGAAACTGGTGGGCTTACATATACACACCCATAAGTAAAAAACTTAACAACCACTTGTACATCCTACAGCAAAATGAAAATATCTGTGAATAAACACCTTTTCCACTGCCTGTGACTCCTTCAACAAATCCCTATAGTTTACAGATGATCTGAATAACAAATATAACTCAAATCACAATATAATCAAGACGTATAATGACTAGCTTCTGAACAGCAATCAGTGTAGCACCAGGCTCATGGGTTTGCTGCAGAATTTGCACGTTTTAAAGCATTTATCTTCATGCTATGCATCTGGAAGTGTAAAGCAGAGAGCACTCTTAAATGATTTATCTGAAGAGTCACACATGAAACTGTAGGTAGAACAGGTGCCTTCATTTACAGACCAGCTTTTTAATTCCTGACATGGACAGCTGAGTGCTTCCTGGCTATACATTGCACCAAGTGACTAACATACTACTTACAAACAGATACTTTCCAAAGAAATATAGCATACAGAAGATTATTAAGATGTGTTAAAATTAGAAGTCCTTTACCAGCTCACTGCTTTAAGTATGAGAAATTCTAGAAACCTTGTCATTTCAGGAAGTGTTTTCTCAACAGATTCCTAGGTACAGCCGCAGGAGGGCACTGCTCCCTCAATCGAGGGCGTCAAGGCCGAGGGCACAGGCCTCTAATTCAGGTCATTCCATACCTTTGGTTATCTCTTTGTTGTCTGTAAGGCCTCCACAGAGAGAAATGGCAATGGAGGGCAAATCTCTGATTCCATCCGAGGTGCTTTCAACACCACTGTCAACACCTGAGCTCCCAAAATGCTGCGGAGACTGAGTGGCAGACCGCGGCCCCGCATCATTTGTGTTCTTGTTTTGTATGTTATCCCCACTGGAAAAGAAAGATCAGGCATTCACCCTGATGTATCCATTCCCAAACTCTCTCCCTTCAACATGCACCATTTACATCTGATGAATAGTTAAGAATAAAGAAAAAGAAATTTGTTTGGTTTTACAATAAAATTTAAACTAAATAGCACAGGCCTCAATTATCCTTAAAAATTAGACAGCTTCTACTAACCTTCCTAAACTAGTCATGTATCATTATAGCTTCTTTACAAGAGAGGAGAAATAAGACAATATACTGCACAAGCTTAACAGAAAGTAATACCACTATGAGAAGGGTTTATACTGGTAGAATTGGTCCCACACAGGAAGAAGAATAGATATTATAGTTTATTCCTGAATTTGTATTAGTTATATATATAGCTAAGCCCAAATTAATGTATATGTATTTATATGTCAAATATGCTAGTAAGTAAATTTTTTTTTAAATTCAAATAGCTTATATAAAAAATATTAATACATACTTATATCCACTTAAAAATCTGTGTATAGATGAGAGCGTTATTACAAACTGCAGGCTCATCAAGGTCTGTTTTCCATCCCAGACCTATTTCCACCCAACCTTCCCCTTCATATTATTAACCTCTCTCTGTTTTATTGAAATGCTAATATTACAACAGCTGAGTTTAAGCAAGCAAGAAAAATAAAATATGAAAGCTACTTTAATTGTTGCTCAATTACTTTAGTCAAATGACTAGAGCACGATGGGGAAAGAAGACTAGAAATGTTAAAAGATTCTTATAAAGACTGAAACAAACTGGAAGTTGTATGTTTGGGAACAAATATTTTTATGAATAAATCTGCTATGCATCATTATGATTTTCTAACATATTATTTATAGGTGATCACCCACAGCAGAACAATATAAGGGCAATAATTTTATGCTGTTAATAGTAAGCTATGTTCTCACAGTAATGAGCAAGCACATG
Source organism: Alectura lathami (assembly GCA_013399715.1). Classification (NCBI taxonomy): domain Eukaryota; kingdom Metazoa; phylum Chordata; class Aves; order Galliformes; family Megapodiidae; genus Alectura; species Alectura lathami. The sequence goes on from VXAV01011889.1 coordinate 13,487, forward strand.
GAGATAAATATATCCCATGGCCAACTGCTCTCCCAGAGCATGTGAGTAACACTCACAAACATCAGCGTACATTACATAACCACCCATAATCAATATATGATGCTTAGTTGACCAAAATGGAAAATCAGTGTAGAGCCCACTTCTTAGGCCCCAGTCCCAAGCCATCCAAAAGATCTAATGCTCCTTTCTACAAGGTGAGGTGAAGATAGAAGGAAAATAAGACTTCATGCCTTGAAAAAGAGGTCTCACCTGGCTGGCATGAACAGTTTGATCTAAATCTGAAAGGAAGAGAGCTATTTAAATAGTAAAAATACAAGCAAATGACTTATACTTTTTGGGGAAATAAAGTGCAGCAACTTCTGGATCCATGTCAGTGAGGTCATCTAAATAGACACCGTCGGCACCAAGATGCCGGCTCCGTTTGTCTGTAAGAGATGGCACAAATAAGCCCATTAATGAATATTTTCAGAGTACCAAGCCTGAACCATTGTTGTTATTTAGCTATTCGTTTTAGGACTGAGAAACACCACAAGTTGTAACAGTTTCTGCACTACAGTTGCATAAAATGGTACTGCCTAATGTTTCAGAACAAGTTGTTTGCATACACTGTTCACACTCTGAATACGCAAACAGGAGAGGACTAATTCTGAGACATGCCACAGCCTCATTGTTCCAGACAAAACCGCTGGGAATTACAAGTCAGTAGTCACTGACTTCATAAAAACTTTCATAAGCATTTCCAAAAGCCTATTATTACAGTAAACCAATCAAAGCATTTGAGCTCCAGATAGTTAATCTTCAATATCCCCTTGCAAAAGGGAAACATCACAAACTACACTGAACTGTAATCACTAGGAGAATGTAACTGGCATGCTACGGAAACAACAGCTGAGATGTTGTGTGCGCACAGGCAGCATTGCAGGAAACAAGCAGGATAGGGAGGACCTGAACTCAGATTTCCTAAGCTACGTCGGTACCAACATGCAGTGTCATCTCCGCCCTGTTGCTGCTGCTAAGTCTAGGCATGGAACTGGCCAAACTTAAACGGGGATTCATTCTAAAACCCAGAACTTCTGTCATGATTTCTAACACAAAACATCAGAAAAGCAATCAGAAAACATCACCACCACCCCCCCCAAGACACCAAAGAGCATGGAGAAATGGCTAAAAACTTGCATGTTTACTGATAAAAAAATCTGCACAAAGCAGACTTTATATAGAGAGAGTTTTCATAATTATAGCATGATCAGAGCTCTAGAGCATAACATTTGTAAGCAAGTAAATTTCATGTGAAAGTTGTAACACCTGTAGTAAAATAGCAGGGATATGGATTCCAGAAAATAGGCAGCAGAAATGCGGTTACATCTTGGAAATTCAAGACAAGATGTATACCAACTAAACATAACTAAAATTGCTAATGTGAAACAAAAGCACCTTAATTTACAGCAAATCTATTGTTTGTGTAAAATACATACTACAACTTTGTACAAGAATAGAGAGGTTCTACAAGTATCAGCTGTGCAAAATAACTCAGAAAGCAGTCAGAGTATGTGAATCAGCAGATCTAGAGAGGGCTGAATTCATCAAATATGGATGAATTTGAAGTTTACAGGCTTGCTGATATGCACAGAACTGCCAAAAACACCTGATGAAGGAGAACTCCTGTCTTACTGCACAACTCCTGCAAGCAGCCTGCTATTCAGCTAAGGTTTTGAGGATCCTTTTTAAAGTTTATTCCTTTTCTGAAAGTGCCCTAAGGGCACAGATTAATTTACATGACAATGGAGGTGCTTCATCATCATTATATCTAAAGACAAAAATCATACCTATAAATGTGCAGAATCAACAGCTTTACCTTTCTTTCTGGAAGGGGAATCCATCTTGCCAGATGCTTGAGCTGAGCTAGCTGCAGCTTGTTTTATTTCCTCATTGGCAGGCAATGATGGTACAGCTGCTCCTGCAGACTCTGTCTCTGGCTTATTTGTCTCAGGTGGCAAGGGCTCAGTTTCATCAGCAGTTGCTGTATCTGCTTGTTCAAGGGCAGGTAGAGGAGACACAGCATTAAACTCCTCTACAGGAGCACTCTGGATGACCCGAAAGTGAGTGTTTTCAGAAGGATTTACATCTACCATGCTGGGTTCCTTAGCTTTGATCAAGGAACTGGCCTGTGAAGAAAAATAAACTGCTTTACAGAAAAGCTCTTAAAAAAAAAAAAAAAATGCAACAGCTAGAGTTTTACCTGTTCTGTTCAATCTAAGGAGATCAGATTTTCAAGGTGACCAAGCCACAGTTGGACGCTACAGCATTCAAAAACCTTCCACTGTGCTACTCGCTTGCCTTACCTCAGGCTGCACAATCCATCTATATCTTGGGTCCAGGAAAGATTTGTTCTGACACGTGTTCTACAGCTCTCATTTCCCACTCACCTACATGAGAGCACACCACAGCTCCCACCCGCGCTCCTCTCTTCCAGCACAAATCCGAGCTTTGCCTTGGAAGGTAACACCAACAAACATTGCCTGCTGGACTCCTTACACTACCAGGATGCTCCCAGGAACCAGGATGGGGCACGCTGTAATTCCTCTGTACCCAGAAATATTTTATACCCAGTGAGATTTTACATCATTTTATAGGCACAATTCTAGATCTCCCCTGAGTGTGGGGCATGAGGTGTTCTTACAAAAGGGGCTGTACTCCTACAGCAGCAGCTGTATAGCTGCTGTAACCTTCATGTCAATGCAAATAAGCTTTTACAAGGACATGAACAGCATCCAGAGCATAACTCCCACTTCAGACGTGGCCAGATAACTCAGAATAGCTCAGTTAGCGACACAGACAGGGACTGCAGAGGGAAGAGCCTCCAGGAATAAGATCTGCAATACATACCAGGTTGTATGACAGTGTTTAAAATGAAACACCCAAATCTACTGCTACTAGGAAACACTAAATTCCAGACTGGAAATGCCAATCTGAAACTCCTACCTGGGCCTAAGCACTTCAATCAGTTCTCTGTATACAGAAAATAGCTCACGATTTTCTAGTAACACATAAGCTGAAAAATATGGCAGTGATGGGACAGCTCATCTTTTGCACACTAAAGAAGAGGCCAGAGATCTTCTGATGTACTAAGAATTCTGGACTCCTGTCCATGCTTTAGTCACTAGCTACCAACAGTGAATTAAAAATAAATCAGACAAGCAGTGTTCAGAGCTGGCACAAGGCTGCAGAAGCCCTCTGAGGAGGAGACCTATTTCCCTGGCCTGCAAAACTTGGGTTCTGTCCCTTCGTCCTCGTCCTGTCCCCAGCACTCCCGCAGTCCCTTCTGCTGAGAAGCCAGCCTTCAGCAGAAGTGACCAAAAGCTGCACCGTCCCAGCCCCCATAGCTGCAGTATGTCACTGGAACTTGATCTTTGTTTCTCTCACCCCCAGGCAGGTGCAAGCCCTCAATCTCCTGTCCTGAATGAATGCTCTGACTCATCAGCTACCATCAGGAGCCAGCCACACCTGACCTGAAGTGTCCTCAACTGCACATGGCTTCTGTGCATCATAGGAGACAGTGCTGCTGGCATACCACAGATCCTGCCACCTAGCAGGGCCTTCAGGAAAGCCAAATGGCCCCAGGCTGGAGACAGGCACCAAGCCAGCTGGGTCAGCCAAGACAGCAGCACATCTGGGCATGTGGAGATACAGAACTGCTGGTGCTTCTGGATGCTTATGCATTCAGACAGCCAATTTTAATTCTTGTGAATTAAACTGCTAACACCAACCACCTAATTTCCATCTAAGGCCCTTCAGAAGCAAAATGCAATTTTCCTACAGAAAACGTTATAGTTTTCTGTAAAAATGGGATCCATTCCCTCTTCTGGAATGAGGAATGGATGAGAGATGTGCAATAAAACATATCTGCCCTACAAAAGCATAACAGGCACTAGCAGGAATGTAACCAATCACAACCCATACCTTCGTAGCCTGGGGTAGCTCCCCCCAGGCCCAGTGCATGTGTGGATTATTCTTCAGTCCGCTCCTGTCCGTAGGTTTACTGACTAATTCTGAATCACTTTGAGGAGTAGGAGGGCGTGAACCTGATGGGCTGAAGAAAAACAAACAAGAAGTAGTGCTGTTACAAAAATAACCACAACACAGTCAGCACTTTCTGAACTGACACGCATCAGCACAGAGCATTGAAAGTTTTATAATTGTTATCAGCCAAATGAGAATGTGAAAGCATGGAACAACATTTTAAACAGTTCAGGATCTTCTTAGACTGGCACTCAGAAATCTCACAATCTGCCATTTTTTAGCGACTACCATCACAAAAACAGGCTTTGAAAAGTTTAAAGAAATGAAACAAGAGCACTGGATCTGAACATTTCTGGAGGATTTTTGATTTTTCTGTGTGGAAAGAAGAATTTGGAATATGGATGACATCAGCAGCAGATGAAAAGATGTTAGTATTGTTATAATGGACATGAAGTGCAGAAATGATTCACTCACATCAACAAGACACTTTACCCTGACTAAGTAATAAATTAGGCTAAGGAATCCAGCTGATTACTTCCTTTTACTGACTTGTTCAGTTCTACCTTCATGTGTGTGTTTACAGGGAAACCAGCACGAGCAGTTCACAAAGAATTTGAGGCATCCCAGCAGAAAAATATTTAACTGTTTGGTTTTTTTTGCTGCCTAGTGGAATGTAAAATATTTAATCATTTATTAGTAAATTATCAGTTTGTAGCACTTTTTTTTTATATGAAGTCAATAATGTAATGTCAAGTTAGCCACTAGTAAGTAATGGCTCACTGATTTCAAGGACAAAAGGAAGAATCTTAATTACTTACTCTGCCTTTCTGCAGAGTCCTAGAATTTCACTCAGAAACCCCTGAATAAAGCCTGTTATTTTTGTTTGAGCCATAGCATTTGTGGCTGTTTGAGCACAGCCTTTGGTACATTCATGCAGCCTTGATTTATGAACTACAAGCAAGAAAACAATCCACAGCATCCATAGATCAAAGGTTGATCTGAGTTACCTTCACTGTTAAAAGGCTTTCTACACCTAGCCTAAGTTCTTTGTGCTTGACTTATTCTTTACCTTCTAAATTAACCAAATATCCAAATTATCTTTCCTCTTTCAATGTAAGGCATTTTTGTAGAGTGTGCTAGGAAATTCACTGATCATAGGCAAGTAATTACTTTACACCTACACAAAGCAGCTTTGAAAAACCTGTGAATTTCAGATCCGAATATTATCAACTTAATTATCCACAATCACTGCTTGTTTTTTTAGCTTTGTTGCAGTAACACATACCTGAAATATGGACAAACATGAAGACTCTTCAGCTACTAATGATTAAACTACTATTGTTAGAAGAGGACTAAAAAAGATCTTCCACAGTGGTGCCCAAGAATTTCAAGTACTTATTAGCCTTTAGGATTTAAACTACCATTGGACAGATGAAGGATTAATGCAATATGTTGTAAAAAGACATTTTCAAGCTCCTAGGATTCGATAAATGCCTGGTGGAATTTTCAACCTACTTACATATCCCAGTAACAACTTATCATGATTTCCAACATTTTCCATGTATCTAGAGCACATTGAAAGTTCGGATTTTAGGAGCCTGGGAACGTCAGAAAATCTTAGTCAGCAATAATGCTTCTACTGCAACTTTAAACCCAAAAAAAAAAACTTTAAGGAAGTGTCACCACACTAATTAATCTCTGCACTACACACACTTTAACCTTCAAAATCCCTACTGTTTACATGGAAAAATCTATTCAGCTCAAGTTCCCTTACTCAGCCATATGACATGAAAGAATACAGGCATTGCTTCAATTTGGGTTAGAAACAGTATTTTGCGGTGAGAACACAGAACAGAAAGTGGGGCAGGAAGGCCTTGCCTTTTCCAGAACTTTCTCTGAAATAGTGACCCAGTACACAAGGAAACTATGTGGGGAAGGAGAACCATGAAGTATTCCCAGACATACACACATAAATGCTGGAAACAGTGTGCATGAACACAGAGCTCTGCTCTGAGACAGACATGATCCAGACAGCAGGCCACATTGTTGGTTCAAAGTAGATACTGCTTGAGCATACCCATGGTAAGTCAGAAACAGGGTGAACATCTAGCCTCAAAATATCACCCACTCTAAATGTGCAAAGTGCACATTATCTCCTGAACTCCTAACACAAGCACGATTCCCACTCTATAAATAACACTCTTGTATACAACAAAGGTAAGGATTTACAACTAACAACATGCTAGACCTTCAGAATTCCTTTCAGCTGATTTCTCCTTGTAGATTACTGTACAAATACTAACACAACTGCAGGGCAGACTGTAATTATCATTGCAATTGCATCTTAATTTAAAAGGTCCATTATCAAATCAGACTGCAAACATGCATCCACAAGGCAAATGAGGTAAATTATGGTCTTGTTTGTATAAAAGCATACTAAAGCATTCTCATTCTTTATATCATCTGGAACATAAACTGGAATTTTCGATGCCACCCACAAGTATTAGCTTGGGTTTGATGGCCTCCCAATGATAGCTGTCTTTCCATTAGAGAGAATTATCCTTCCTTTTTCTTCATATGCTATCTTTTTGTTTAACACCCAGTAGCCACTCTTCTCTCCATGTAATACCCTTCTGGAACAGGGACAGTAATCTCAGTGGTTTATGTATGCAGGTGGCAATTTTGCCAACTATAGTCTTGCTTATTTACTTCCTGATGGCATAGTTTTGCTTCCATATGTGATGCCAGATGTGCCTCCTTTGTCTGCTTTATCTCCTTTATCAATTTTAACTGTTGTTTCCTTCACAATATTGCTACCAAAGTAAAATCAGACTGAAAACTAATAAAGCTCACAATCTTTTTTCCCCCCCCTCTCCACAAATTAAATCGTGGATTAATGTAACACTTGCACTAGAGGTCCGTAAAGCTGAATACCAAGAGCACATAGGATTTGTAATCCAGTGATAGTAACCTACAAGCACATCCCGGGATAAAAGACTCAGATGGATTTTTATCTCTTACACCACCCAGACATCTGTATCTCAGGCTGATCTACACCTTGACTTTCACGCAGTTCCTCTGTCCTGAAGCTGGGCACTGACCCAGCCCAGCAGTGCTTCCTACTTAAAACAAAGACAGCCCAAGAAAGCAGGAGTGTGATCTATGAAAGAGTCATGTCTTGACTGAAGCCAAATAAACTGGGAAAACACAGTCAGAAGGAAAGGGATCTACCTCATGTACATTCCACACCAACAGTTGAGAGCCTCTGAACTTCCTTTTGGGTGGCCACAGTAGTGCTTCTTATTTCCCACAGAGAAAAGGAATTACAGACACAGAGAGGACCTCACTCAGACAAGACATTATGGCACTTTAGCTGTGTATCTAGATTGCAGGACAGATGAACTCCAGATCAGTGCTGACAGAGCCATATTACTGTTCCAGGCCAACTTGTGTGCCTCCTCTACCTTCCCCTGACAAATGCTGAGGAGAACATCCCTGGCTACCCCAGAGTCTCACCTTGACTTGCTGCTGCAACATGGTT
>VXAV01011889.1:23628-33980 GCA_013399715.1 Alectura lathami
TGTTTCAGCACCAGGCTGGGATCCATGAGCTTGGGGTGGTACTTGTGAGGATACACTGCTGTCCAGGTTTCTTATCCTGTCAATTGAGTTCCTCTTCAGCTGAGCTTCCATTAAAGCAGTTCCCTCAGACAGAATAGGGGAGGTAGAGAGGTGATAAGGAATTACCTCCTGAGAGAGAAGAAATCCAAACCATGCAATACATTAGCTCTGTCAGACGTAAATATAGTTCTAAAATCCAAGCACAATCACCAAAATCTAAGGCTTTCATTCCTCAGAAAAGTAACTAAGTTTTGACTCTGTATGCTCAGCATGACCCCACAGCACAATGGAAACTGGCCTATAGCTGCATCTCCTTAGACAAGCCAGGAACAATACTCTCACAGAGGATCCTCGCAGCATCAGTATTAACCAGCTTATGGCACAAGTCTCTATTCACCTGATGCTAGATACAGAGTAGAAAAAAAATCCTAGGTTTTTTTTTCTTTAAATCAGAAAATTTTGTAAAATCCAATTCTCCTTCCCAATTCAGATGAACATACTAGTCAGATAGGTCAGCAGTTTATTACTAGGTCACATATGCATCCTCTTCTTATTATTATATATTATGCAATAATATATATATACAAACATATATAAACATTTATAGATGTATTTCTAGCCACTTTCTGTCACCAAGTAACTGATACCACATAGAAGACAAATATAAAGATAAAAATAAGAATTCTGCATGGACACAAATCTCACCTGAAACTAGCAGTATTGTACTCAGTACAAGAATGAGAATTCATCCCACTTTGGACAGTAACAAGAATTCCTGGGGATATCTGAAGAGAAATGCCTGTTCAGGGCTTCTCTATGTTAGACTACCCTACAGGTGGACTACTCAAAATAAGTGTGACCATAAATTACATAAACCAGTATTTAAATTACACAGCTCCACCGCAGGCATTCTCATTTAAATATAATTCCACATGAATAGTAGTTGAAAGAGCATGTATTTGGTGAGTACCAGAACTACTGCATGCACAGATGTTTACAGGGCATGTGCATTTCATACTGGCAGTCCGCTGAGTGTATGCGTTCCAAGTCAAGATTTCTGCAAAAGCCAGATTTGTGGTACTATCATCCTCTGTTGTACACATCTTTGGATCACGTGAACTGTGCACGTTATTTCTGTTCACACACTGACACGCATATAAACTCAGAGTTTTCAGTTCTATTACTATTTTCTTTAGTTTTTCCTCCAAATCTCAGCTACTCAAAAATAAACTAAAAAACAAGACAAAAGTTTAGTATTGAATTTCTATAGCAGAAAAACATCCAGACACTTTCAAAACTACAAAATGGCTAAAAATGTTTTTCAACAAAATTCCTAAATTCAAAACTGACTTTGAAGAGTAAGCATTGAATTCTAACTAAAATTTTTAATCTTACCTGATCATTATCCATCTCCTGTACAAAAAAGGCTTCTCCATTGTCTCCTAGTTTCATATGCAAATCTACAGCTTCACCATTAATTTCTATGTCAACCTGGAAGAAAGTAACATTTTTAAAAATTAAGATAAAGTTGTTTCAGACACACAGTTCCTGTTCAGCTGTCCTCTATCACTGTCCAGTGACAATGAGAAGTGTAGGAAAGCATATATATATACACACACACACACTCTACTCCACTTGTGAAAGGGTGGGGGATTTCTCTCCCCATCCCTTCACAAGGCCATCTGTTTTCAGACTATTGTCCTGACTTGTTCAGCTCATCATTGTCTTTCTCCTCAGAGAGGTTTATAGCCATTACAGAAAACCCTGAATCTTTTTAATTGGAATTCTGGATGCTTCACTCACCACATAAATCTTTCTTCCCTTTTAATTCATAACCTAATTTTGCAGTGTGCAACAAGTACTTGCACATGTAAGTTCCACAAGTAAATGCCGCCTTTCAAATTTATTAAACAGACATGAGAAGCATAAACAAAGATTGATTTATAACCTCTTCACAACCCACATATCGATTTCTTCCACACATTTATCTCAATGCTGTACAGCCCCAACCATTTCCATTTCTTCTCAGGAGGATCTCTCTCTCTGCCTATAACTATGTTTGCCGCTAACTCCATATTCCCTTCTGATTCATGTAAGAATTGAACAACGTGCATGACGACACTGAATCTTCCTGCTGAATAGCTGTAGCTACAATTCTTAGCTCAGACTTTATGTAGTTACATATTATTTCATAAAATAATCTGTCATGCATTAGTCACTGGCAATTTCTCATCTGATGTCATATTGCCAGGTCATTCAGCTTGATTATATTTACCTGAAGTCTTCATTGTTTTTTCCCTACCTTCAACTGACCTCAATATTCTGTTACCTGAAAATATTACTCGATTGTTAAATCCCTTTTTGTAACTATCGATGCACACGTTAAACAAAGGGGTCTTACTACATGGTCACTAATGAAATTGAGTATATGCCTAAATTAGCACAGTCAAAATTCTGCTGTATTGAAAATAAATGTTATGAATTTCATGATTCCTATTTTTATTATTACAGCCAATGTCTTATAAATTATGCTCTGAGACGCAATAATCTGTACCAAACATTTTAACTGAAGCTTGCCTCAACTGGTGTGCTTTATAAAGAATGTCTGAACACAGCCGTGACTAGCATACAAAACATCCAGTAACTTCCATACCATTAGAGCCAACCCACAGACAGAACGTACCAGAAACGTCAATTTTCTTACCACTTTCTCCCTAGAACGCAGAACTCCCATTTTCCCAAAGCGTACGTGGAAAGGGGAACACTGAAGGTTTCCATCTGGCTGACGTACAACGATGATATCTATACATCCCGACAACGTGGCGGGGTTCAGACCCTTGTAGAGCTCCTTCACTGTGACAAACACTTGCCCCGCCAGCTGTCCAACGTAATTCATGGTTTGGACCTGAAAGGCAACAGACAAACAAGATTTTGATCCCTGCTTTATATTTTAGAGACACTTGAGATCGAGACATTTTAGAGTCCAGCAATGGGTTATACTCTTGTTTCCCAAATTAACAGCTTCATACATGGAATCGGGTATTCCCACCTAATTCATTTATAGCTGACATGCGTGTCGAGAGCTATTAAAGGCAAAAGCAAAAGAGACCTTTTAACTCAGAGTTATAATAGCCTTCAAAAGTTCATAGCATTAGTTGCATTCAAAACCACTGCCAGACTGCATCTCATACAAGTTTCTAATTATCTCTGAGGAAAAAAGCATTATTCCAAAACATCTCCTATCACTTATTGTGCTGTCAACACTGACTATGTCTCTCGTGCATTTCTATAGGCTTTTAAAGGCAGGGCAAGGGACGTTTCTACGCAGATGCAATTTTCCACAGCATTAAAGTCAAGGACCATTGTCCCACTTAGCCAGGACTTCTGCTGTTAAACGACTGTCACAAGGCACAGGCACAGCAACGTGCATTCAGGTTTGGCAAGCAACCTCCACTCCAGAACTCCTGAACTGTAGAGTGCTTTCTAATGTGACTCTACCAATCTTTTTAAGTGGGTTTTCAATATCAGCAGGTTTATTAAAAATTAGGCATGTGTTGATGGTTAAAGTGAGTGGTTGGTTGGCTTTATTTCCCCTATTCCCGGATTTATTCAGCATAGTTTCCCGCTTCTGCTCTGTTAACGCACATCCTATTTATGCTCTGTTCATACACACTGTCCCTACACAAGGCAGTACGCATACTTAGACACCCAAAGATCCAAGAAGTCTAAGGGCTCTCAAAATATGGATGAATTTAAGCAGATACCCTCCGGAACACTACAGATTTTAGCAACTTTCAATGTCTATTATTTCCCTTATTTCTCCAACACCTCCTGCAGACTCTGAGATATGAATTTCAGAAAGGTCCTTGTGCACTCAGCATAAAGCAAATGCCTCCTGTACAGGTTCTCTGCTGGGCTGCACATCAGCTGGACATCAACAGAAGAGACTGGCAGGGCAGGTGATGGTAAAATACCCGCTGGTGGTGATGAGAACAGAACTGAGCTCAGTCTGAGACGCTGACACCCGCACTGAGCTGCATGGCATGCATGCATTAAGCAGCAGCATCTGCTCCACCACAGGCTTCTTCTAGCTGTGTTCTCTAAGATACAACAGAAAGATGCAAGGTTGAAATGCTGCAGAAATTTTTAACAGTGATTTATACTTAGAAACCAACAAACAGAAAAAACTATTTAAAAAATAAAATGAAAGCACCACAGTGAAAAATCAGAAAGTTAGGAATTGTATAATCAAGGCTGGTCCTTTCATGCATAACTGTTCTAATTAATTAATGCTCACCCGTTTTTTTCCACCATAACTCCCTCCACATCGGATGGACCAACACAACACTTTGTTTTTTTTCGTGTACGTATTGCCATAGATGAGCATCAGGACACACACCATGTCCTGAAGGGAGAATTATTTATGTTCCTCTGGGTTTTATGACAGCCATCACTACATTGCTGCTGAAAGGTGATGATGCCCTCCCCACTTGACAGCTGGCGAGCTGGATCACAAAATATTGAGATTAAGACTAGGTACTAACTTTAAACTCAATACACACCCTATACTGTGTCATAACCCACAGAACTTGGAAGAGATTCTGGAGGTCACCTGGTCCAAACGTGCTCAGAGGAAGGTCCGCTTAGACCTGGGTGCCAATGAGTTCTCAGTGTCTTCAAGGATGGAGATTCCACAGCCTCTCCAGATACCTGTTGCCACATTTGAATGTCCTCGCAGTGAGGATTTTCTCCCCAGTATCTAATTACAATTTCCCACGTTGCAACCCATGCCCGTTGCCTGCTGTCCTACCACTGCGCACCTCTGAGCAGATCCTGGCTCTGTATCCTCTGTGCCCCCAACAGGTCGCAGACTGCCCTGAGGACAGAGCAGAACTTGCTCTCTCAGCCCCTCCTTGTAAATCATCAGCTCTAGCCCCCTAATTACCTTGGTAGCCCTCACCTGAGCTCTTTATAAAGCCAGCACCACACATACACTGCTACTTTAAGTAAGTTTTTTAAATTATGTCTTTGCTTTGGAAAGATACTTCTGATTTCTGTTGGGGATTTTTCTAACCAAAAGGACAATTAGGTTTCTTATTGTGCTAGCATTAAACTTAAAGATGGCTACATTTAGACTCCAAATTACATGGTGTAGTTCACACCAGTTAATGCTTGGTTTGCATAGGCAACAAAATTTCTAGGTGCAATGCAGCCACAATTTCCTTTTCTTTGGTGGAGAAGGACTTCCTGGGACAGTATGTACACCCACTCCCTGGGAGGGTTATGGGCAAACAATCCAAACAAGGACTCACACATCCTCTTAACAAGTTACACCTGCAGGTTTCCTGAACAGAGGATTCTGCAACTATTCTTGTTTGTGACAAATCCCAGCCATGCTGCCTGCCCAGTCTTAGGGCACAGATTATTTTTATGCTAGTGAATTAGAAGCACACACCATCCTCAAGCTCCGGGGCCAAGTGACACAGCACAGCTTGTTTCCACACAGTGCAAGTCTCCTATCCCTAAAAAAAGCCACGTTCAACCCATCAGCCAGCAGCAGACGCTCCTTTCAGGCTGGGCTGAGCCTGGCCTGTGCCCTAAAATCACTGCAGAATTAAAAGAGTGAGGCAGATTTATCATGTCAACTCCATTTCCTCAGTGAACCACACAGTAATGGTTTTATATTTCAAATGTAGGGAACAACAGGGAGTTATAATGGGGTATAGTTCAGAAATGGGACTCTGAGGGATGTGGGCCCTTTGTCCTAGCTTTTACACACGCCAACCAAAGCTGAGTCTGTTTGGAGCCTGCAGTTTGTAAGTTTACTGCCTGAACCTACAGTCAGGCCATCCTATGTCAGTAATCCAGGAAACCAGCATTCCTCAAGCCCCGCAGCAGCTGCGTGTGGTTTTGGAGCAGCATTTTACTCCTGCTGCTCCAAGACATCTTTCACTCACAAACCAGGCTGCAGTAACTCCAGCAGTAAGCACAGGTTATGTCGCAGGTTAAACCCCCAGGACCTGCGTGTTAACTATACTGAATTCAGCTAAACTTGTTTCTCATACCATGGAGGTAAGCTAGTGGACAAAACAAAATATTTTTTGCTGCTGGGAAAATTCAGAATCCTTCTGATTCAAGCTTACAGCAAGTGAGAGCAGCCTGTACTGCTTCTGCCACTGTCCTCAAATGCCCTGAAACACTCTGCAGCCCCAAATGATGCATCCATCATGAAATTAGAAGCATCTTCTAATATCATTTTTTATGTCAAATCAACTAGCATCCCCTGCCAGGGAAAAATTCCAACTTCTGATTGTTCAAGACAGCGATTGTTTTTCAGAATTTATCATTTTGTGGAAAAAAATGTAAAAAATAAATTGTTAGGTGTTACCTTATTACTTAACTAATTAACTTAGCAAAGAATGCCAACACCGAAATGCCATGATTCCACTGGAAAAGTTGGTAATTGTACCCCTTCTGGCCCATTCTTCACAGCGCAGCTCTCCCCCATGCCATTTTACCTTTCTTTGCTACACATTGTACAATAAAACATGAAAGCTGTTAGAACTAAAGACATCTTTTGCAAGGCCCAGCATCTCCTCAGGTGCCAAAACCTAACAGCAGATATCCAAACACTGAGTCTGAGCATGATTCAGGGAGCATGCTACATGGTCATTAACAGCCGGAACACACTTCCTCTGGAGCATATGAAAACTCCAGTACAGAAAATTTTGAAGAGCAGGACATCTAATCACACTGGTTTAGGGAGAGACAATCCTCATCTTTGGGACAGAGATTGTCAATGTGCCTATGTCCAAAGTAATAAATCAAACCACATCACAGATTCAATCATTGCTATCTGATCACCTATACCGAACCTATTCAAACTACAAAATCTGCTTCTGGTAGACTTTTGGCACAACCGCCCTCTCCCAAGCAATCCTCAGGCACAACTGATGGACTGGTGGCTAGCCCAGCAGCAGCAGCCGCCCACATGGACGACGGATGGCTCCCAAGACCAGCTTAGATGCAGCCAGCTTCCTTAAAGGTTAAGAGAGCTTGAGTGCATAGATGTGAACAGACTGTGCTAGCTGGCCTGGCTGTCAAGAACGGCCACTGGCACTGTTTTGCACATTAGCATGGCTGCAGTATTCAGGTGCCTTCCAACCCTTTTTCTAGGGTTCTGCAGTTCAGACTGTGCACTGCAGGCCATGAGAGGGAGATTGGCAGCAATTGTAACTGTAACACAAACCAAACATGTAGCACAAAGGAAAACACTACATGCAGACACACCTTCTGACTGGGCACTTAATGCTTTATGTCATGATGAGACCCTGGACCCTGACTGAAGCACAAAACAAATCAACTTTCAAAAGCTGTAAGGAAAACTTCTTAGAAAATGCTGAAGGAGAGCCTGAAACCCGTGAGCCAGCGTTCAGTAAAAATGCTGCTCTGCTGCTGATGGTCATGCTATGAGAACCTTTCAAGCCTGGTCCATGTGGTCCTCTGACCTGCCCCTGGCTTCTGCTTTGAAGATGGAAGCTTGAGAGAGACTGGACTACACCTGGGGATCAAATTCAAGTGAATTTTCTTAACACATTTCTGGTTGGACACTGAAAATCATTACTAACTTCTGAAAGCCTTTTCCGTCACTGCTTGCTAGTTCCTACATCAACCCAATCCAGGGTCGCTGCCATGAATCCCAACTCCACTTTTTTGAAAAAAATTCCATGCCAGAACCCAGAAGGTGCACCTATGCCCACAGCAGGGGGTTAGAACTAGATGATCCTTAAGGTCCCTTCCAACCCAAGCCTTCCTGAGACAATCCTATGATTTACATTTTCTAGAAAAGCAGAGACAACACCATGTAGGATTTCAGCAAACTTCAGTTTAGGTCCTGTTTTGCAACAAGACTCATACATTGTCTTGTCCTAGTTACTAAGGCTGAGATCTAGAGGGTGTTTCACTCCCACTGGTCTATCAAGTGGGGTCTATCAGTGCGGCTGTATCATGTGGCAGCATGCCAAGGCCCAGCCCACTAAGATATAGCCAAGCATTCTCCTGGCGCTTTTTTTTTTTTCCTTGGAAAGGAAAGCTGACCTCTGGTCAGCTGGGGGCAGGTGCAATTCACTTGCTCATCCTGAATCAGAAAGCAACATGCAGCATGTGGCTGGCTCAACAGCAGAGTAAGAGCATTTTGCTTCCTGCCAGCAGGAATACTTCAGGATTGGGATTATTCTGGGCTTAATTCTATTAGGAACTATTTGACTCCTATTCAGAGATCGCTAAGGACAGTGCCAAAAGCTGTGGCTTCTTATAATGGCCAAAGAGTCAAATGGATCAAGTGTCAAAGTCATCCTTCAGTCCCTCCCCAAACCTGCTCACTCACAGATACACGCTTTGACTATCAGACGACTATCCACCTGGTTCTGGTATTGCTGCAGATTCCACCAATACCTCCTACATATCAGAAACATTCACTGGTCCAATACTTGCTGAAGTTCCCATGAACAGCAGAGTATTTTCTTGAGAGCAGCTGAAATCGCAGCTTCAAACTGAGGACTACAAACTTGCCTTGTATTGAATGCTCGCATTCAAACAAGGGGAGGACAGGGCTGCCCTCCCATCCCATGGTGGGGGTGTCTGAGTCCACAAGAAAAACTGGTCATGAAGCATTAAGTCCATGAGTGTGGTCCCACTCCATCCTCCCAAATGTACCTTCCCAATCCTCCCCTGGTGTCAGCATGGAAAACTAATACCGCTAAAGCCACACAAAATGGTCTGACACCTGTTTGGCCTGAAACTGCACTAACAGGGTTTGTTGTGCACAACAAATTAAAGTACAAACTGATGCCTGAAACCGAGAACTTTTTAAACAACAGGTGAATATACTGTAGATCATGTCCTGTGCCGCCTTGTGCTATTGTTCTGATGTCAGAGGAGGAACATAAATCAGAGACGAAGCACAGCAGTACCTCTACTCCCTGCTGATTCCTCACATGACTCAGTGTCCTTTTCTTCCAGTGGCACTGGAATTCAAATTTTCTTTGCAACTTCATTTACATATTTTTAGAGCTTAAAGTAAGATCTCACTATATTTCAGACGTTTTAAATGATTGCTGAGTGTATGTGTGTTCAATAGATAAATAAACAAGTATACATCCACAGGCATGGAAAGGGGCCAAAGACTAGAATTTGCCCAGCTCCCTTACAAACAGACCACACTGTGCCAGGTAAGCAATGTCAGGTGGTCTGCACACTGCATTAGTGACACAAGCCAACAGAAAAGCAGAGAGTATCTAAAACCATTAGTAGCTATTTTCATGGCTTTATGCCTAAAACCATAACATTACTGAACCCTTCACATTTTATCTTCTTCATTGTCTCCCCACTTCTCCAGTTCCCTCCACAGAATTAGGTTTGGTTTACTGTAATAGGAGCACATCCCAACTGATACCATGATGATAGCAAAACCTTATCTAAGGGCACTAAACATTTGCCAGCATTTGTTTCCTAAGACAGCACAGGCACAGATAAAACCACTGACAAAACAAAATAAACAAAGCACTCCAAAAATCACCCAAACTGCAAACCAAATGAAAGGTTAATACAACTTTATATTTGGAAGGAGAAATGATGTGCAACATCAGAGCTGGGATCCACTTACTGTGCAGGCCTCTACACAATTTCTCTTTTTGACAGCGATAAGATATTGCAGTTTTGTCTCTTCCCCACTCCCCACAAAATACATCACAAAATACATTATCTCTTAAGGTCTCATCTTAAAGGTAGAGGAGATAGAGTAACTCATCAAAAAAAAAAAAAAAAAAAAAAAAAAAAAAAGANTGCTCCACCAAAATAAACAAACTATTAATAATCGCAGAAAAGAGACCCGAAATACCTGAAGTTTAGCTTTATACACCGCAGCGGCACTGCTGCCTGCCAGGCCCTGCCCCCAGCCCCTCCGGCCCGTGACGCGCCCACCGCGCCCCGACCCCGGAGCAGCGACACGAAGGACCGATGTGCAGCAGCAGCGGCCGCCAGCCTCCGGGAGGTAAACATCGCCTCTGGCTGGGGGAAGCGGAGCACGGCGGGGCAGCAGACTTCCCAAGCTCGCACGGCAACTCTGGAGCTGGGAACGGACCGCCACAGCTCCGGAGATCAACCGGGAGAGCTGCTCCACCGGGACCGGAGGGATGCCCCGGGCAGACCACCTGCGGGTCCAGCCCTCGAGAGGACGAGCGCTTCCTTCCCACCTCCGCAGCCCCACACCCCAGCACCCACCTCCTCCTCCGCCGCCGCCGCCGCCGCCTCCC
>VXAV01011889.1:34178-72740 GCA_013399715.1 Alectura lathami
CGGGGGCCGCTGGGCGGGCGGGCGTGGGTCCCATGGCTCCTCTCTGGGATCCGCAGAGGCTGGCGTTGTTTCGCCGATGGGAGGGCTGTGCGCAGAGCCTGGCCGTAAACAGCCCTCGGGCTGTCTCGGACCCTGGAGGCTGTGGAGGGGGTGGGCCGTGAAGAGCGTCGACGTCTCGATCTTCACTTCCAGCTGAATGCCCTCTGTATTCCAGAAGTGCCCTCAGGCCTAAAGCACTAGGGTGTCTCGGGCTGATTTGGGGAGACGCGGGGAGGTCAGTCATAAACTGCAACAACGGGGGCAGCGTGCCCCATTTGTGGGGAGTTGTATTTTTGTTGGTTCACTTAAAACCGTTGTTTCAGGCTTGAAATGACAAGCACAGAAATGGCTTGGTGTGCAACTAAATAGGGAAGTGGATATATGTTACAAAAATTATCTGACAGAGGAATCGTCCAAGCCTTTCAAGTCAGTTTATAGCAAGCAGGGATGGTGCTACGTGCAAAACAAATGAGCAGGAAACAGTAAAATAGAAAAAAAGAAAAGGACAGAGAACATGCACAAAAAAGGATCAAAGTTCATACATCAGTTGAAGAAGAGCCTGCCAACTTTAGACTTGAAAATGAGTTTTTCAGAGGAGTTTTCTCTCTGTTTGCATGTTCCAGTCCCCATCAAGTACACACAGCTGAAGCCTGGGAAATGTTCCTTGTTGAGCAATCAGCAATTAAATCTTCCATTTTCTGTTAACTTTCCCCCAACTAGTCTCCCGCAGTTCCTCGTCCTTCTGTAATCCTTTGAACTGTTTTTTTTTCACTTGTTTCTGTACTTCTGTTAACTGCCTCTGCGTTGGCTGATCTTTGTGCAGCCCACAAGAACTGCTGGGTGATGGGACCTGATGCACTCTCACAAACTCAACTTCTTTGCTATTCTCCTCCATTTCCAGTTACAGAACTATACTAATGACTTCATCTCTGTTTTAGAACAAAAAGGTCAGTGAAGGCAGTTTCTGCCAGCACACAGCAGACATGGGTGTCCATTTATCCCCAAAAAGAAAACAATACGCAGCTGAGCCCAGTAACACCTGCACTTTATTTTCCCAGACATGTCATATATAATTCCTTGTCACAGTCATTCCAGCTGCTGAGACATGCTGGTGAATAGTGCCATTCCTACTGTGAATACAAGAAACTGTGCCTGTGCCAGCTGCGGATCCTGACCAGGGCTGTGCTGCATTCATGTGGAATGCAATCCCGTATTGTGTTCCCTCTGAGTGGGTGGTATCCTCCAGCCCTCACAGTCCCTCACTGCCGTAACATACTGTTCCACTACAGTCTTTCACCACTGTATTTATATAAAAACAGAATTGTAACACATTGAATCAAAACTACTGTCTTTCCACAGCCTAAACAACACCCACCCTTCTCTGCTGCTCTCAGAAATCCAGAAATGAGAGCCTCACCATTGGAAAGTGCTGTATTGTGTTCACTTATTTACCATGCGCAGCCATCTGCTGCTTGATGTAAAATAGCCCACAAATAATGTTCTACATTTTAAATGGTTCAATGTGCTAGGTTATGTTTTTTATTCCTACGTTGCAGTGCAAATATAGCCATGATACAAGTATGATGCTGCAGAGAGTGCCAAATGCACAGTAACTGTAAGCTTCTCTTAACAGCAGGACACCATCTTGGTCCTTCTGTGCTTAGTCCTGTTGTTCTTACTGATGAGGTGACCACGGGACAGGACAGCGTTCCTCAGATTACTTCTCTGGAACAACCTCTGCCAGCTGATTCTGAAATCTTTACTTGGCTTGTGCTGCATTTTAGCTCAACTACCAGTACTAGTACATAATCTTTGGCTTTGTCCCATGCCTGGACACAGTCTTTAGGACGGTATGGCCTAAGAGATAGACTGGAGTTATGATTCCTGTCCCAAATAACAGATGATAGTTTGTTTATCCGTTTGTATGCATACAGTTCTGGCACAGTGCTAGCCTTGGATATAGGCTCATAGTTACTATGAAAAGAGAAATTAGAAGAAATTTAACCTGTGCAGTCAGTCAGTCTTCTGATAATTAATAAAACTGGGTTAAAAAAAAAAAAAAGTCAACATGCACAGAAAGGTTTAACAAAACTCAAGCACGGATTACTAGAACACAGTACATAAGTTTATGCAGAAGAAAAGAAAAAAAAAAAAGAAAAACAAGCCTCCAGTTCTGTCTTGCTTTTATTCGTGTGTTAGATCTGTCACATTTAGGCAGATGCATCTGGCCTGCACCAGCTGTAAAGTCTGCCCCACCTGAGCTCCCTGCACTTTGCCAACTTCAGCTTTTGGATTCTGCTTTCTGTTTTGTCATGGTTCCTGGTACTGTAATCGTCTGCTGACTCCTTCAGTCACACCCGTGTTAGACAACACAGTTCTGTGTTTCTTACGTTCTTTCCTTGTCCTTGCTGTTAAGAGGTGAGATGATGACATCATCCTCTGAAGGACTAGAGGTCCTCAGAAGTACTGTAAAGTTTAAGTCGGTGAGAAGGGGGGATGACAGTGAAAAGCGAAACTGAGAGGATTATTTTGTCAAATGGTCACATGTAGGACTGCAGTTTTCCAGGAACTGTTACAAACAGAATTAGAGGCAGGGCAAGAGGTACTGATCATGTACCAAAACATTCATCTCTAACGATAACACACTTACCAACTGTCATGCCGTCAGGGCTTGTATTGCATAACCAACCTTGATGCTGTGCCAGCTACTTTTGGACTTGGTTTTGTGACACGCTGTTTTCAACCTGCCCTCACTGAAAAATAGTCCTGAAAGAGGGATCTGAAGCCAAAGAACTACTGAAGAAGTTTTCTTCCTTCTCAGAATATAACATGTCCTGATAATTAAAGTTCTTAAAAGAGCATTTCTTTTTTCCTTTAGATCCACATTGGGCCTTGCAAAATCATGGAAACATCAATGCTTCCTTTATATCCTAGGAGCTCTTTCCACAGTCAAAACTCAGTTCTCTGCTACGATCTGCTATGATCCAACCATGGTCAAGGCAAAAGAGTGTAGGAATATCCAAATGACAGACGAGGGAGGCTGAATATATCAGCCCTGCTGGAGGCCTGCTTGTACCAGTCCAGTCTCATTAGGAAGTAAATTTAGCTCCAAATCTGTAGCTTGAGCTCTCTAAATATAATCTTAGAAAGCTTGATCATGACTGCTGGTAAATCAAAGCAATCACAATGTATGAGACTACAGATATGACAGTGAAATCAGCAGCATGCTCTTTTCTTAGCCAAAGCCCAGAATTCCTGAGTAGACATGTTCCAACACAGGCTGCTCAGACAAAGTACCTGTTGTTGTTTAAATGCACACAAGAAAGGAAAGATCGTACACACCTCTGCAGAAAAGCCCTCCATCCTGTTTTGGACTGAAATGCTTCCAGCCCAAAAGCTAGCTTTCCTTCAGTAATTCTGTTAGTTATGAGCAGCAGGTTTACTTGGCTTTAAAGTCAGAAATTTCTGGACTACCTTAAGTACTCTCATCAGCTAAGGCTGTCCTATAAACTGGATGAAAAGGGTTTTAATCTCATCTCAAGAAAGAGGTGCATGAAGGACTGTGAGCAGGCTGTCAGGAGAAAAGGCAGATCCCGGCTGCTTCCTCGCCCACGTGTGAAATGACCAGGGAGGGCTTCTGCAGGATTTACATGGTTCTCTTCACCCCTGTCTGATGAATTTTGCTGAGAAAAATTGAGGTAATCGCTTGCCACTTGCTATTTTTTTTTTTTTTGTATTTCAGCAAGATTCAGCTTTCCTGAATATTTGAAATGATAGAATGTAGCCAGGTTACAGCATTTTTAAAAACATTTCTGTGTGTTTCTTAAAAGGGTGCTTTTCCACTTTTCCCAGTTCAGCCCGTGCCATGGGTTTGGATCCTGCGCCTCCAGCTGAAGTTGCCGGCTTTCTCTCTGCAGGGCTTTCTGTAACAGCAAGGCACGGGCGAGGGTGCAAGCCTGATCAGCAGCTGCGGCCCTCAGGTCTTCCCACGCTGCCTGTGCATCCATTCCCGTGTGCTGTGAGGCCTTAGCCTGGCAGCAGCACATGGCAGCACAGGTTTCAAATCTCCGTGACCTTTAGTATCTGAATCAGTATCGGATGGTTCAGAGGGAGAGGTGAGATACTGTTTGGGGGTCAACCCATCTTGGAGGCATTTTCTTTGCTCTTCTGTTCTTGGGATGTTAGTGGTTACAGTTTATAACAAGGACTGTACTTGTTCTGGATCTGAAGTGCAGTTATCCTTTGAGTGCTTGTGGTAATAATTTCTTCAGGCACAATTTGAGTTGTATGAAAACATAATGGTATTTAAAAATATATTGGGCTTAAATTATCTTTTCAGCCTTACTTGCTATCAGAACTAACTTAATCTTACTGCTTCCGTGATGATTTGTTTGCAAAACTGTATTGTTACTGCTAAAGATAATAATCAAGATTGTATTGAAATCCTATTAACAAGTTGAGGCACAGAGTTAGATCTGTGCAGATGCAGTCATAGGACAATAAATGCTCTTTAATTACTTGCTTTGAGTCCAAGCAATTAATCAGTATATAGGGTTGTTTACTGCAGTCTTTCTCTTATTTAAGCATGTTCAACTCTCACTGGTGCCTCTCAGTCAGGTATTTTAAAGCAGGAATATTGTAACTTAATTCAGAGCTGCACCTGCTATGTTTCTTTACATATATGAGGACATGCATATACTTATGGGACATGATGTAAGGAGCAGGATTCACTCATGATTTCTGCATCTAGAGGACTTATGTAGTTAACATATATGATTAGCTTTGCAAAATCATGAAGATACTTTATTTCAGTTTCATGTTCAAATTTCCATGAATGGGAGAGGTGTCCATGATAACCTGGTAGTAGATGTTTCCCTCCAAATATTGTCGATGTCAAAATTAGTGTAGTCTCTCCAAAAGTGCCAGGGAAAAGCAATCCCTGAACAAGCTAATGAATGTTATTTTACAACTGTAATCAAGCAGCACCTCATTTCTATCAGTCTGAAAATATTTCTTTGGAAAACTAAAGTTTGGTATGACAAATAATAATACATCAGCCAATTTGGATTTTGAAAAGGAAGCATTTAATGGAGGAACTACAGCCTGAATATTTAAAGTATATCCCTTTTCTGACTTTTCCTGTTGTGCTGAAGGCTGAGCAAAAAAATGTAATTTTTTTTTTGAAAAATTTGAAATTTCGCTATTTAAATATTAACATTTGAACAAAGACTTTGAAACATAAATGAGTCTAAGCATAAAACACAGAGAAGCTTTTTGTAAGTGAAACACCCGTCTTAAAGATAAGTTATTGTGGATATGTAATGTGGCCAAAAAGTGTGATGCACTTGAATGGTTCTCAGGAGGCAATAATCCTTTGTAAGGAGTCTAATTCAATGGTGAACTGAGAAAGCTGAAACAATTTTGGTTGGTCCAGTATTAAAATATTGTAAAAGAAACCCTAATCACCTCCCTGTGCTCTACTACCATTCTTTAGACCCTACCCTTAGATAAAAAACAATGAAGGACAACTCTGTGTCCATGTATTTCTGTTCACAGTGTGAAAAAAGCTTACAAGCGCTTGCACTTACAAATATGAACTTCTCTAAAAATTATATTTCAGGGTTTTTTTGATAAAATGGTTACATTCAGTAATTAGCACCCTGTGAAAATTATTTATCTCTGCTCCATAAATTTGGCTTCAGTGTTTCCTTAATGCAAGCATTTTGCATAAGTCCATGGAAATCATTTCATTAGCTCTAGCATGTTCTGGAGTAGAAAGCCTTTGTCCTGGCAGCCTGTATGCTTTACATATTCTGTTATGCAAACCTGAGAATTTGTCAGAGACTTTGCCCCAGCCCTGCTACTCTTGTAACAGTTTACCCTATGGTTTATCTCCTGCGGACAAATCTATAGACCATGAATGACCTCAAACCTAGCAGCTTCTGCCTACAAAAGCAACAAAAGCTCATTTTACTGTTATTTGCAGGTTAGCAGCATTGTGCTCAGCAGATCATGCGCAAAGAGAACTGAGGCCCAATGCTCAGTTCACACAAAGCAGTCTAATCCCAGTGACCTCTGTAGATTTAAACAAGCATAGGGTCTTGCTCATTGTTTGAAACAGGTGAATTCTTTTTTTAAAAAAGCAAATCTGAATAGGCAAGCAGATGGTGTTTTGCATCAAGCTCTGCAGCAGAACGAGAAGCAGACAAAAGCCTGATCAGAAAATACAGAAAATAACTCTATTTAATAGAATAAAAAACAAAGTCATACCCACAGGTAGCTCCTCAGAGTCATGTCAAGGTACATGTCTGCTTCTGATCTGACCTCTTCAGACACCTTGTTTTTCCCCATGACCACCCCCACCCTGCAATTTGGGCACAAACAAAAAAGCCTGCCTGTGTAGTCATCTCGCTGCTATCAGATGCCCCTCCCCTGCAGCCCTCGGTGGCAGCCCAGCTCATTCACGGCGTATGTTTTGCATGTTGCTTCCGTGCGGATGGGATTGTGCCTATTGCTCATCTGCCTTGTCCTGCTCAGATGTGATTTAGCCTGTGTAATTCTGTTTCCTGTGGCAGACTGTTTGATATGGTTTTCTCACTTTCTGTTTCATACTGTGGACTGCAAAATTGCTAACGTGTCTGTAGACATAGGTACGGTTTTGTGCAAGCTCACCTTTTGTCTGCAATATCCTTTATATTTTTTGTAGTCGTTCACTAATTTCCCATGATTTCCCTTCTGTATAGCATGTTTTAAATATTTCATATGTACATTACAAAATTGTTTCTCCTTGTCTTCTTCAGGTATTTCTATACTACATAATGGGCAATCTAGGACAAATGGCATAATAATAACCTATACAAATAAATTCAAAATTTTGCCCAAATAAAACATAGAATCATAAAATCACAGAGTATCCCAGGTGGGAAGGGACCCACTAGGACCATCAAGTCCAGCTCCTGGCTCCCCACAGTACCACCCAAACCCTCTGTCGGAGAGCGATGTCTGGACACTCCTTGAGCTCCGGCAGCCTGGGGCCGTGCCCACTGCCCTGGGGAGCCTGTTCCATGCCCACCACCCTCTGGGGCAGGGCCTTTTCCTAACCCCCAGCCTGACCCTCCCCTGACACAGCCCCATGCCATGCCCTCAGGCCCTGTCGCTGTCCCCAGAGAGCAGAGCTCAGCACCTGCCCCTCCGCTGCCCTGGGAGGGAGCTGTAGGCCGCCATGAGGCCTCCCCTCAGCCTCCTCTTCCCCAGGCTGAACATAAACTGTTACTTCTTAAAGTACAGTCTGCAAGAAGGTATCTTCACTTCTTTCGCACTTCCAGACAAGTTCACAGGACATGTTTCACTTGCGCAGGTGATGTTAAGTTCAGAATCTCACCTGACTGCAGATTCAAATGTTCCTCAAGTTTGGAATGGAATGATCACATCCATATTACTTTAATTTTCAGATTTTGTGCTGTTGTTTGCTCCTTCTCTGTTTATTTGCATGTGAATTCCCAGGTACCTTTCTGACTACACAGCTCAGCTACTGAAAATGATGGCCCAACCCAGGCCAACAGCAACCAACCTCACCCTCATTTCAGACTGCCTGTTCGACTTATCTACCCATCCGGTTTACATGACATTGCTAATATCAAACTCATCGTACAGATTAGATCCTCAATTTGTGTTGGCATAGCTCCATGGAAATCTTAACCTACATCTGTCATACCCAAACTGAAAAGCTGCCAGGCTCTGCCAACCACCTAGCATGCAGAGGAGCTAGCTACATGTGAGTCAGCCACAGAAGCCTAGATCAGGAAGGCTCCTCCATAGATCATAGCATATCTCCTACACCGCACCAAGGTAGGCAGTGTGGAAACAACTGAGCAGGATCTCCATGAGCTAGCAGTATAGCTGTGCTAGCATGATACTCCACCCAGGCTAATACATCTTCTTTTGTGAAACCCACACAGAGATCCGCACTGACACCAGCAGTTCAGTGAAGCAGATGTGTCTGTGTGGCACTGCTTGGTGCTGGGTAAAAATGCTGTGGTCCCACGTGTTTTCAAACACATCAGCCTCTAAATATTCTGCCCCACCATCACCATCAGAGTAGGTCACTGTGGAGAAACACAGTCCAGAGTCACTCAGGAAGTCAGCATGTTGTTCCTGGCTCTGCCTCTTTTCCCTCCTTCACTAATCGTTAGGCAGCGGCAGCTCTCTGACTGGGGTGGGAAGTTGTGTTCTTCCTCTCCCTCTGTTGCTCCTGAGATGTCGTTTTGTCCAATGTGTGGCTGCGTCCCAAGACCACTACTGCACACAGAGCAGCAGCAGAGGCATCTGGGCATGCCTTCCCTGACTTTGGATGTGTCTCATACTACATGTGACACAGCTTTGCTTGTTCTGTTCTTATTGCCTAGGCCAGGTGCCAAGTTTTTATTTTTATTATTTATTTTTTTTTTAAATATTTCCATCCTTATCCTGCTAGTACCAGCCTATGTGAGGGCCACAGTTTCACAGCCTCCCAACCTTTCACAGCAATAATAGTGCCCCAGCATACATATGGTAACAGTGTCCGAAGGGTGACACTGGGACCTGCTGTGCAGGGTACTGGCAGGTAGCCAAGCATTAACCTCTCTCCTTATCCCACTTTCCCAAGGACCTGCTCGGCTTCAGGCTAGGCCTGTTGTACGGCACTGGAGTTAAAAAGCACATAGACAACGATATTCCTTACATTTAGGTTGCGAGTCCAGACGTTTCGAATCCAACCAGGATCTTTCATCAATAGAATCTGAAAGAAAAAATAATGAGGAATAATACAGTTAATTAACTATGCTTAGAAGCTAATGTGTCCAGGCCTCAATTACTGTCCGTGAAACCCAGCTGCTGTAATGCATACCTCTCCTTCAATTCCTTTGTAAACCACATTGCCCTTGTGTCATCCTCAATTTTATGTGTACTTAGAGATGTTCTCAATTTCCACTTTTTCTGCCATCTCAGTTTTCATAGTTTGTTTGCAGTAGGATTTAATCATCTGCTAGTTAGCTCTGTATCGTCTGCTGGACAGAACTTGGAAACAGAGGATCACTATGAGCTCTGAAGAAGCATGCACCACAACAACCTCTGTTTATTCGTTTGTAGAATGGCTATGCCCTATGCAAAGAGGCAGAGCTGTAGTCCCACCCTGCTGCCTAGGGAGATAACCTGTTATGGCAGCATCCCTGGCCTCTGTTTGTGGCAGAGGAAACCTGTAACACTCAGCAGCATGGGAGAAGGAATTTTGTAGGACAAAAAGGGCACATTTCTGCTCCTTTGGAGAAATCTGACTTTAAGGCACTGCATAACAGAACCAGGACATTGTCCAATGAGTAGTCCCTTACTGGCAGGCAGCACAGGAGCCTCAACAGAGTGGCTCTGCTTTCAGAGTCAGAGCCTCAAAGTTGGCAGATAGCTAGCATGACAACCCCATTCTGAATGCATAGAATTATTGTGGGAGTAAATGGTGAGTTCATTTCTAAAGAAGCCACAATTGCAAGGCATTGGAATGTATTACTAGCTAATGAAGAGGAGGTTCCTTCATTCATCCAAGACAGAAAGAAAAGTTACTGGAGAGAAATTCTATACTGTATATGTACTATTTTTCATTCCACACTGAAATTGTATACTGAACAGACTAATTCTACATGATCCATAAATATGATGACATGAAATATTTCCCTTTGGTGTTTAGTAAAATGTACATTCAAATAAGTTCAGGCTTGCTTGTGGCTTGTGTTCTGAAAACATTCATGTTCCCTTATATTCAAATCTCACATTTTTCAAGAACAAATGCTCACCAGAAAAAAAACAGGGCTCTTTTTTTTCTCTGTATCATTCTGAAGCTGTATGAGATGCTGAATACTCTGTGTGATCTTAGTGAGCACGTAGAAAATGCATGAAATGATCTGCTTTCCAAGCTAGTTATCATTTAGATATGGTGAACGAATTAATAACAAATAAGAAGGAATCAAATCAAAAAACAAGCATTACAGAAAAAAAAATCACGCGGTTCCAGTGGGCACAATTCTTAAGGGTTCCATTAATGTTCATTACACTCACGCACTCTGTTATATGTATAATTAGAATAACATTTTGTGTGGATGACATAAAAGTAAGTTTGGGGTGGCACCATCAGGAGAAGACAGTAGAGGTCTGACACGTAGCCCTTCTGTGCATGATAATATCTTGCACTGGAAGCCTTCCATTAAGGATTGCACCATGCTATTCAAACACAATTTACTGAGTCCCTCAACAACCTTATGGGCCAGGAAGTATTATTAATTCCATTTTCCAAATGAAGAAACTGAGATACACCCTGATTAAATGACTTACTCTGGGTTATAAAGGAAGTCTAGCATCAGAATTGGAAACAGATCTCTTTCCATATGGCCCATTATTTTAACAACAAGACTGTTCTCAAAAATAGAACAAAAGTATTGCTGCACCAGTAAGGAAATGAACAGAAATATTCTTGCAGGCTAACTTACAAATTGAAATGCAGGTGCCTGTTGTATGCAAATGAAGGATTTAATATAATTACATTTTCCTATTTTATGTGCCTGCTTGGGTTCAAGATGCATCTTGTTGCTTTGGTAACCAAGGTGGTGTCTTGAAGATATCACAGCTGTTGACTGCTCAGCGTTAACACAAAGTATATAGAACATGAAATAGCAGACCACATTCACAGTAAGTGTTTGTGTGTTCAATGTTTTTATTTCTGCTGCATATAAAACACATATGATATATGGGTTCTGTATTTTGCTAGGGCAAATTCCGTCCTATTTTACTCAGTCTGAGCTGTGGGTCTCAGTGTATGTCTTTAGTCTTTGTGACTTTTTGAATTCTAGGAGCACTTCCACTTCCCAGGAAGAGGTGCCAGCCCCATCCCTGTCCTGACCATGTAGGATGCAGACCCAGATGTGCTGGCTAGATGCAGTGTTTGGGGAGCTACAACTGGGGTCACTCCCCAGAAAATGCCTGCCTTAAGATTTGGCTGTAGCCTCAGGATTTACCACAGTAAATCAACCGTGCAAAGCCAGAAGCGCTTGGGGTAGCAAGCTGCTAGCTCTGCACACTGGGTCCAGGAGAGCTGCTCTGGAGATGGGCTGGAAGGATCAACTGTAAAGGGTATTCTGTATTCATTCATCACTTCTTTCTCTTTCCCCAGCTTCTGTAGTCTAATCTGGAGACCATCCAGCTAGAAAATGGCTCAGGTGAGTAGACTTGCTTCAACTATCTGTGTTCATGAAAGGATTAGACTGACTTTTCCTTCCTTTCTTTCATTCCTTTTCTTTCCCTTCTTTCCTTCTTTCCTTTTCTTTTGCTGCTTCTTTCCCTCTCTCTCCCCTTTCTTGCTTTCTTTCTGTCTTTCATAATAAGTTCTCCATAAATCACATCCATGATCAAACAAATAAACCTGAGGAACACAATAATAGGAACTGCCGCAGGAAAACAGTACGTTTCATTAGCAGAGAAGTCAACTGTGTGTTGCAACAGAGTTGGTAATTGTACAATAGTGCTGCTGCCTTTGCATTCAGTCCCTCTGAAAAACATTGATCAGAGACAGCCCTGTTAAACATTCTTTGTGTGCTGGTGTAACAGCCACGGGACTCTCCAGGATCCCTGCCAAGAGTTTGAAAGTACAGTTAATGTTGCAGTTAAGTATTTGATCTTTAGAGTTGTCTAATCTCTGCTTCTGCTTGCATTTGAAAAACAGCCCTAAAGAGCTTTCATTCAGTCCTGTAATTAATGGGGGAAAAAAAAAAAAAAAAAGTAATTATTGAATGATTTTTGTTCATTGTTTAGTGTACCCTCTTTTTTTCCAACTTTTTCAAGTTGATTGTTATTAATCAGCTATCTGCATTTCACAGAATCATACAATCATGGAATATTTTTAGTTGGAAGGGACCTTTAAAGCCCATCCAGTCCAACGCCCCTGCAGTGAACAGGGACACCTACAGCTGGATCAGGTTGCTCGAGCCCTGTCCAGACTGACCTTGAAGGTCTCCAGGGACGGGGCATCCACCACCTCTCTGGGCAACATGTTCCAGTGCTTCACCATCCTTACCATAAAAAACTTTTTCCTTATATCTAGTCTAAATCTCCCTGCTCTCCATTTGAAACCATTTCCCCTAGTCCTACCAGAACAGGCTTTCCCAAAGAGTCTGTCCCTTTCTTTCTTGTAGCCCCCCTTTAAATACTGAAAGGCTGCTCTCAGGTCTCCCCGGAGCTTTCTCTTGTCCAGGCTGAACAGCCCCAATTCTCTCAGCCTGTCCTCACAGTGGAGGAGCTCCATCCAATGGATCATGGCCCTCCTCTGGATGCGCTCCCACAGCTCCATGTCCCTCCTGCACTGAGGACTCCCCATCTGGATGCAGCACTCCAGGTGGGGTCTCACCAGCACAGAGCAGAGGGGCAGGATCACCTCCCTTGCCCTGCTGGCCACGCTTCTTTGGATGCAGCCCAGGATGCGGTTGGCTTTCTGGGCTGTGAGGGCACACTGCTGGCTGATGTCCAGCTTGTCAGCCACCAATGCCCCCAAGTCCCTTTCAGCAGGGCTCTGCTCAATCCTTTCGTCCTTTCATCCCCCAGCCTGTATTGATAGTGGGGGTTGCTGCGACCCAGGTGCAAGACCTTGCATTTCACTTTGTTGAAGCTCATGAGGTTCTCCTGGGCCCACTGCTCCAGCCTGTCTAGGTCTCTCTGGATGGCATCCCGTCTCTCAGGCATGTCAACCGCACCACACAGCTTGGTGTCATCCACAAACTTGCTGAGGGTGTACTTGATCCCACTGTTGATGTCATTGATGAAGACATTGAAGAGTATCAGTAAATTTCCTATGTAATAGGCTTGGAAATGCAAACTGACATGAGTGAAAATTGTTTTAAAGGAGACACAATGCATCATATCTTTCCTTCAGCTATGCTAGCATCTGTAGTCACTCTGCTGACCTTAGGGAACAAAGCTAGCGTAGGGAGAAGATGACCTTGTGCTTAAGCCAGTGAAATAGGACACAAGGCTATTCCTGTACCAGAAAACTAAACAGAGGCAGGGCGCAGGCGGAGGTGCTGGAACAGCCTTGTGTCTGCTCTGACGTTGGTAGACCAGTGCCTGGCATGGCTGCAACCTCAGCACAGTTCAGCCGTGAGCACAGAGCATCTCCAACAGGCAGTTGGAATGGGGCCAGCCAGTTTTGGGGCTGTAATAACATGGAGGAGACTAGCTCATGCGAGGAAGCATCAAAGCCCTGCCACAGCTTAGCTGACTTGCAGCCTTTTAGCCAAGGGCTCAGATCTCAGAGCTACCTGAGCTTTCTTCCAGGTGTGTGGACATACCACAAACACTGTCACTCAGTTCTCCTGCTGTTGAACAGGAATAATGTCGTCCTCAGCTGTTAGGGTGAATTAGTTAACATTCACAAGAAAACTGTAACTTGCGGTGCAAAGCAAAATTTGCCTTTAAACATTTAAAGGGAGGCTTTATAACCTTGTATTGCCCAGTCTGGAAGCATTAAGCCAAGCTGTACTTTTCCCAGCTAACTATGATTTGTTCATCAGAATCGGGGGACGGAAATTTTTTATAGCTGGTAGAAGATGGAGTAAAACAAGACAAGAGTTAACATGTTATGACATGACATCTGCATGAGAAAGATTAGTCTGTACTTCATCCCCTCACTAGAGCAAAAAATATATCTATCTGGTATAAAAAATTAGAGTAAAATGAAAATGTGGCAACTGTAATCCTCGTCTCCTTGGGAGAGATATGGAGATGCAGCCAGCATGATTTGCAACAGGAAGCATCTAGCCATTAGGAAAACTGTAATATCAGGGGTAGGAACGCTCTGGAATGGATTGCCAGAAGAAGCTGAGGTCTCTGAGAGCAGGGTAAACAAACATTTGTCAGAAATGTTGTAATTCTAGTTGAATTTGCCTTTAGGCATAGAAATGAACCGGCTAATCTCTGAGCATCTTCCAGCCTTGTATTCTGTTATTCTGTGAAAAAAGATGACCCAGCAGGATGAGGCTGCATTTTCAGGAGCTCTTTCCTAGCAATGAAATCAATGAAATGTCACAGTGGAAAAAATCAGAAACTGGCAGTGAAAGCCCTGTCACATGAGGTGCTCTGAATCGGACTTAAGAAAATAGTGCAGACACAAACTGTAGGGTACCATGGCAGAATAGCCAAGAGACAGGACAGGTGACCTACAAGATTCTTCTGTCTCAAACTCTTCTGACTCAGTGGCATAATATCACCTGATCGTTGATTAACTCATCACACTGATTGCAAAAGATGTTGTAAACAAAGTTACTCATTTGTGAATTACTCACCTCATTTAAATCTGGTTCTTGCAGTAATAATGCCTCCTAACGTAGTTAAGTGCACAGTGTATGTCTTCTTTTCTTTCCTGCTAGTACCAGACAGAAACATCCTATTTCTTCCCCTGAGGGGCATCTGATTTTAAAAAATAATTATAAGACCCACCTCCAATGCCCAGAGGTGACTGACATTTTCTCTGTGGTGTGGGTGCATAGCGCTGAGCAGCAGATCTGTTCTTTCACAGATAGCCAGAGCTGGTGTCTTTGATAAGGTGATGTTATCTCTACTACAGAGGCTCTTTTTAACAGCAAAGAGGAAGGAATTACTTCTTGTAAGATAAGATGACAATACTGAATTCAGCACATGACCAAATTCCTTTCTAAATGACAGTTTGCTGGTATGGAAATAAAACCATTTCATATTTGTCTGACAAGATTTAAGTTTTCCTGGAGAGGTGTGTCTAGAGTCAGGTGAGGCTGGAGTCATTGATAAACAATTCAAAGAATGAGTTAATATTCTCAGAAAAATTCAGAAACATAACAACAGAGAGCTCTGTCAGAAACTGCATGATTTCCTAGTCTAAACACATTTTTACTTAGCTCACTAGAGTAAAAGAAATACCGTCTATATTTAATTTCTACAAAAAGGCTACAAAATACAGCTGCTGGTCTGTAGGAGGTCACATCTAGGACTACAGCACCACTTGTGTCCTTTGTTGTGTGAAAATCATGGTCAGGAGGCTGCACTGTGTGAAGTTAGGGCGGCGCAGTAAGAAACCTGTTTGCTCTCTCACCTCACTGATGCTTCACCTGCATCATCTCTCCCCAGCCATTATCCTCAAGCATTTTGGTAGCTTCAGGGTCCCGTGGCATGGTTATAGGGTGGGAAGATCCCAAATGACTTGGAGCTTCCTTACCTGTCCGGCCCTCAGAGCCTGCATTGTTCCAGAAGAGTGGTGGACAGGGCAGCTCCTGCAGTGCCAGTCTGGTGTTCCCCCTGCCCTTGTCACTGCTGAAAATACAGATAGCTGCATTTTGCAATACCTCACATACCTAAATGATTTTAGATTATAGACTATGCTGAATACTTTGTCGTAATCCAGTCTCTAAGATAAAAATGGTAAGAATATCGATGGCATTTCTGTCCTAGTGCCCTGGTCTTGTTGCTGTGCTAGAAGAGAAGCAGCCAGATTGCTCTGGCCTACAGCAGAGCCCAGGCATGGCAGTTTTCCCACCACATTTGAAAGTGAGTTTGAGGTAGAGCTAGAAATAAGGACTGGAGGAGGAATGCTACACAGCAAGTAAATGATTTCGCCAGGCACTTCCCTGAGTTCATCCCAGCACAGGGTTAATGCATGAGACCAAGGGGCCAGTGTTACAAGTGCTCCTGTCCCCTGTGAATGTCCTGCCTTTTGCTGGATTTGGATTCTTTGTCCTGAACTCCCTCCCATTGCTTAACCTCATGTTAGCCACCTGCAGAGAAAATGATCAGCTGTTTATCTGAAAACTTATGACACATCTCCTGGCAGCTGATAGAGACCATTTCCTCATCTTCACCACGCCATTCTGCTGAAGGAGCATGTTTGAACGCACCCTCCATGGGCTGGCGGGGTGGCCCCACGGTAACGCCTTCTGCAAGCTTTCGCAGACACTTAATCACTGCAGTTAATGCTGCATCTGGGAATGTTCCTCTTCGGCACTCCCTCAGGCTACCAAAAGGTGTTTCATGAGGTGATCTTTCCACATCACCTGATCATCACACCCTCACTCGTGGCATCTGCCTTTCCAGAGCCTCGTGGTCATGCCTGGAAATGGCAGCTGCCGGGTGCAGCTCGCCACCACACCACCCAGAAAGCCCCCACACACCTTTCACCGGAGAACAGTTACAAAGGGGAGTGGAGCGTGACTGCCTCATCCTCACAGAGAAGGGCAGAAAGCTGGTGGATGGGGCAGCTGCACAGCGGTACCTGCTCCATTTGTGTCCGTATATGTTGGCCTCAGCCTTGGGGCAAGCTTTGGGTTGGCGAGGCTACCACTGTCAAGTACAAGGCCAAGGAGCTCAGAGCTAGATCTGAAAATCAGCAGAATGTGGGATTTACACCCATAAAGTGTCTGGAAACATTTGGTTGTGCAGAATAAATAGAGAACAGAACAAATGTGTGCCTGCTCTGTTGGCTTTCATACTGCGACACCTGATACACGCGTAGTCATGTACACATAGGAAGGACCCTCAGGAAGACAAAAGGCAGGAGCTGTTAAGAAGCTAATGGATTAGATCAGACATATTCTGGTCAAACAGGTACAACAGTGGAGCTCAACCCGGATGAAGTCTTGTTTACAGGCTTGAGAAACTGGGTTTGTGACACACTGAATCTGCAGGCTCTGCAGCATCCAGAAGTAAGTAGGAATAAAAGCTGCTGGAAGTGCAGTGCTGCTGTGTGCTGCTTAGATAACACAGCCACAAGTATACAGAAAACTTATCAAAGCTTGCAGGGGGCTTTCAGCAAGGCTGCAAGAAAAGCAGTGATGCTCTGGTCCCATTTATTCTTTGTCTAAATCTGAGCATGAGTTTTAGGACTGTGGCTGGGATCCAGAAGATGACAGGCACAAAGCTGGGTGCTGCACACTGAAGCTGTACAAGCCTTTCAGTTTGTGAATCGAACCTGTTGCCTAATGCAGCTACTGCTGTACCATAGCAAGTCAAAGGTGATGGTCACATCCAGGACAGACCCTTACAAATCTGCTGGGCTTGTTGCTCACTCTGACTGCTAACTTTGCTTGCTCCTAGGCTTTTACTCAAAGGTTTTCCCCGTGGGTATCACAGCTGTTTTAGACTGCAGGTGATGCTTTCCAACCCCCTGCCCATTGATTTGTGGCAAACCTCCCATCAGAATGCAATTTATTCAAAGCAGATTAAATTTTGCCACAAACAGAGTCCTGTGGCATTGAGTCAAATGCTGATATCTAAGTCCTTGTGTGTAACAGCCTAGATTCAGCAAGTGTACCAACGGAGTAATGTGCCCGTCAAGTTTCAAAATATGACTTCATGAAAGAGTGATAACAAGCCTGCACTAACATGCATGTGAATTGATGTACATCTGATTGTTTTCCCAATTTTTTGTCCATCTGGAAAAAAAAAAAAAAAAAAGGCAGCTATTTTGCGATTCTTTCAAACATTTCATGCAGTCAAATCTTGCAGCCTCACACGTACATTTCTAATTGCAGAAAAAAACGTGTAATTTTCTTATACGTAATTTTCAGTTTTTAAAGGGGATTTGCTAGCCACAGCCTTTTAGGGAATACGCTTAGGTCTTTTTGTGGAACAGGGTATCTTCATAATACGGAGAGGACAGGACTTATGTCCTAAGGTCGGGTTTCTGGATTGGAAGCCACAGGAGAAGAAAAACAATTCTTCATCTCGTGGTGGGGAGTTTGGAAACTTTCACTGTGGCTGGCACTGCCACAGGCTTTCTGTGCTTTACTGAACAACCCAGCAAACCTCACTCTGTTTCTGTTTTATTTTAAATCTAAGATAGAGAAAAAAGTATCCACCTCAGCCTCCTGTTACGAAACTCAATTTCTCAGTGTTAACAAATCTTCCCAGTTCCTTGGGGCAGAACATAGGGTTCGTATGTAGTAAAGACTGCATATATGTAAAAGTAAATACAAGTTCATAAATAGACTTTGGAAGCAGTTCCCTACTGGATTTTGTCCAGGAGATCAGAAGACAAGGAGGAGGGGAAGCCTAAGTGTGCTTTTCATTGCGTGTGGTTTGTTTTTTTCACTAACGCTACATGCTGTTCAGGACTATTTCTAGGAAGAAGGAGGCGGTCATAAAAACCAATCAAAATACACCACAACTTTGCTGATTAGTAGAAAAACAGCACGTGCAGGACAAGAGGAAGCTTTTGAATTGTGTTCTTGAGCAGGAACATTGCAGAGTGCAGCAGGGCAGGAGTGTTTTACGTCTGTGCTGCAACTTTTGTATTTGTTTATATGTAAAGCTTTAACAATCTTTAGAAGTATTTTAAAACATGCTAATGAGCTTTACTTAATATTTAAATAATTGGATTGGCTTTGAAATTGTTCCAACATGCAACAAAATCACCTTAATTACAGACTCCTTTTAGCTCTCCTCCTACTTCCCTCAGTATTTCGCCTACAGCAGCCGCAGTGGCCTGGCATCTAGCTCTCTCTTTTGTTAAAGGGTGATACCGTTTTCTCCAGGCAGTTCAATGCTATGAGCAAAGCTTCACAGATGCCCCTGCTGTAGAACATAAAGTTTATATCTCCAGCATATGTTCCATGTGGGGCTGGCCCCAGCTCTGAAAGTTCACTACAAGCATTTCTTCTACGTTCATGGAGCTGCCACTGCTGCTAGGCTGGTAGTGAAGCCGTGCAGGGCTAAAACAGCAACAAGCGCCTGCCCTCAGGAATGCTGTGGGGCTCTGTGTTTTCTGGATTTGCAGTTTGTGAGTGGTATGGAGAGATGAGACCAGTGCCACATACCACTTCCCACATCTAGTGACATAACCAAGGACATCGGCAAAAAGTGAGACAGTAAACAGCAAGAGATAATTTGTTCAATAATCTGTTCATGTAGCAGGCTCTAACGTATTTACTTGTTTTCCCTTCATTATGCAATGCCCTCCATGTAAATATTCCTACGTGAAGGAACTCTTGCACAGAGCAAACACACAGGCCCTGTTGCTTTTCGTTTGCGTCAGGTGGCAACACAGGACTACAAGGACTACATACACCTTTTCAGAGCCTGTGTCACCCCAGTCAGAGTTTTCATTATGTGACATATGCCTACTTGTGCCTACTTGTACTCAGTTCAGTAGAAAGATGCCTTGCTTTTGGGTTGGTTTTTTAGTGTTTAAATAAGATAGCACTTGATTTGAAGTGCCCACATAGACAATGCAAAGTTGTTTAACATCAGGACCCTCCTGTATTCACCCTGGATGTACATTTCTGGATGTAGGGACAGAGAATAGTCCTCTTGTCTTCAAGGCCACCTTTCTTCAGTGAGATCAGATTCTGGGGCTGCCCCTCTTACCTTGGACATCCCTAATGAAGATGGTTATGCCTGGATTCCCTTTCTAATCAACAGGAAGAAGTGAGTCCATGGGAAAGCAGGAGAGGAAGTCACGGGGAACCAGAGCCCCAGCTGCCACGTGAGGAAGGGCTGGAGGCTCGGGTCCTGGCCTTTGGCAGCCCTCTTCCCAGTAGGCTGAGGGCTGCCTCAGCTTCTGCCAAAGGCTGACGGAGAGCATTGCTGGGCTGGACACAGCCCAGCTGTTGCGTACGCCTTATACAGAAGGAAAGTGCCCAGCCCCTATAAAAGCCAAATATCTGGGTGCTGTGGTAAGTGCTGGGTTAGTACTTAGTCCACAACATTTTCACATC
Source organism: Alectura lathami (assembly GCA_013399715.1). Classification (NCBI taxonomy): domain Eukaryota; kingdom Metazoa; phylum Chordata; class Aves; order Galliformes; family Megapodiidae; genus Alectura; species Alectura lathami. The sequence goes on from VXAV01011889.1 coordinate 53,966, forward strand.
TGTTGCAGAAACCTCGCACCCCATTGCCCAGAACTGCTGAGAAAACCAAGTCATAAACTTGTCCGTTGCCTCTCCCACAGTGCTAACCTGTCACCCATTAGGCACACGCCACCGGCACAAAATTAGACACCTGCCTCAGTCTTGTTTTTGCATTCATTAAGTGTTGGGATAGTATGTCTGCCAAACCTCTATTAATAAACCAGCTTTTTGTTCGTGGCGGTGCTATGCCAAGATAAAATGCCACTTCTCTGCTACCATCGTTGGCAGTGCTCCACAGACCCCCAGGACTAACACAGATTTCTGTACCATTCCCTAATCTAATGAGATCTGTGTAGCGCTCGTAAGAGGAGGAGCAACATTGGCTTGTCACATAAGGGTTACAGGAAAGTACACTTTCTCAGCTGTACCACGATGGCCTGGCTGTGCACAGCCTGTCACCCTGGAGGGGTGGGGGTGGAAGAGATAGAAAGAATATTAATTCTGAGCAAAACTTAAGCTCTTTTGGCAAAGTTTATATCCAATTGTGTGCTGCAGAGGTGCTCTATGAATATCTTCACAGGCTCCTGCTTTGCAAACCTAACACAGCTGCTGGATGGAAGCAGAAGGGAGACATAAAATGGAAATAAAGCAGACTTCCTTCCTCCCTCCTTTGAACTCTCTTCAGTTATGTAACTTTTCACATAGAAATAAAATAAAACCATTATTGTATTTACAATCTGCTTATTGAATCCCTCTGCTATATAAAAACAGCCTCCATGAATCTCCAAGTATGGTACAAAAGATGCTATTAGCATAATCCTCTTTCAACAGATGGAGTAACTGAGAAAGTTGCAGTCATTTGCTGAACCTCATCCAGCAGCACTGGGGAAAATTGCTTTGTCACCCTATGTCAGGCCAGCACTGCAGGGGTTAGGCCACAAACTGCCCTTTGTTTCTCAATCTCAGACAAAAGTCTTGGCTTATATTCGGAGTCATTGCCTCTGTTGCACAAACAAAATAAAATTTCCAAGGAAAGGGATTTATGAGTATACAAACATTTGAATCAAAGGTCACATCTGTATTTTTTTTTGATTAGCTCAAATTGCAATGAGCATTTCTACTGACCTTCCAAAAATGCTGGGAGTTCGCCAGTGAATCCAATCTAACTGAAGATACTGATGCAGGACATTTAAATACCAATAGGAAAAACCCTCTTGAAGATTTTCATACAAATATTTTTAGCAACTTCTTAATTAAAGAGTGTATTTCTATTGAATTTCCTAAGCATTCCTCTGCATGAAAGCCCCCCCGCAGATGTCTTTCATTAAAACCTCTAAGCGAAAGCTGGGTGGCAGGAGGTGCTCAGACATTTATGCTGAAAGAAGACACCTGAACTCTCTGCATATTTCTCAGAGATGTTTACTGGGATGGGCATCCCACAAAGCTCCAACTTACACCTCTGCCTCTTGTTTCTCTTCCTTCAAACACCACTCTATCAGATTTCAAGATTTTAAAAGAAAATTGGTGATTTTATGAGCAAAACTATGCAGAACTCCTAACTGCTAGTGTAACACATAAGATGAACCTTGAGATGCCTGATGGTATCATCTCTCATTATTTGCTTATTCAAAGGTCTCTCTTCCATCCCAGAGCAGTTTGCTGCATGGGGCATGTTTGCTTCAAAGCTGTACTACACAGAGAGGCTGAGCAAAGAGAACAAGGCAGACAGACTGAAGCATAATGCAGAAAAACACTCCTGAGGTGTACAACACTGGTGAAAATGTAAAATGATGAAAAATTTCATTCTGGTTAGCTAGTCCATTGTATACAAATCACCTGGAAATAAGGAATGGTTTTACTGACCGTGCTGGTAAGGGAGGTAGTGTTGCAGAGGGCACAGGTTGAGAGTTATCCCATTGCCTCTATCCTGACAAGGGAAAGAGAAATACTAGGCATCAGCCGTGAATAATGTGTGTGACCACTGGAGGTCACTTTTGGTTTAGAAATCCTCAACTTTCAAGCTCTTTAGCAGCAGTACATCTTGTCCAAAAGGCGAAAGGCACACAGCTGGAGTGTGCAAGCTTGTTCATGAAAATTCATTGGAAAATATTTGTTTCATTTTAAGATATTTTGCAGCCCAGAAGGGCCTCAGGGGATACCAGCAAAGTACTGTAGTCAACCATCATGAAACAGCTATTCTCACCAGTAAATAAATAAATAAATAAACAAAATCCATATTAGAGAGTTTTGCAATGTTAATATTTAGGCCTTAAATACAATGATACTATTAAAGAAATGAATTAAAACAACAACTGTAGGATTGGATTAGAATGAAAAAAAAAAACTTTCTTTGTGGATATGGATCAGTATTTACAAAGAAAATATTTAAACTATTCACCTGATTCATGGATCAAATAACATGCACGTCTACCACTTAGCTCAAAGGCTCCAAGTTTCAGCTATTTGCCACTGAAGAAATAAAGAAGGAGCAAAAAAAAGCAGCAGTTTGCTGCCCTGGTTCCTTGTATTCCCCATGTTTGTTGGGAAAAATAGAAATTGCTCATACGTTAGCATAGTACATTTCAATAGAGACACCACAAAATCAGTGTTTTTCCAAGATCTGAGGCTTTCACAAGATTCAGAAGACAGAAGGGAAAAATGGAAGAGAAGGCAAGAGAATATAGGAACAAATTAAATCCATCCATCAACTGTTTTCTTCTTGGCCTTTCAGAAGGAAGGATGCAGAATTTATCATGAATGGGCATGTCTCTATTGCCTGGTAACAGTGCCTATAATACAGAGCTGCTGTGTTCAGCCAAGTGACTGCTCTTTTCTGCTGTGGTCTGTGGTTTGCATGATGGACTTCCTGGGAAACTATAAAGATAAAAATCACAGCTTGCCACATGTTGAACATTTTGAGAGCTATAACTCCTGAGTGCTGATATTGAGGGATAAACAGGCTCTTGATGTCTGTTCCTGAGTGCTCTGACAGCATCACAGAATTCCTTATAACACCAAAATCTCATCTTTCTGGAGGCCTCATTAAAAATATCTATTTTCAAAATTTTTGACTTGCTTCATTTTCTACTTCAGTTGCTAAAACCTAAACAAAAGCCACCTGCACACACAGAAACTTCCTGCCTGGGAGGGAGTTTCAGAGCCCTGCAGCACACAGAGCACAGAGAGCTCGAGGGCAGCAGTGAAGATGCAATAGGCAGCACCAACTTCAGGTTGAACAATCTAGATCACAGGTTAAATGCCTGACATGCAGTTTCAGGAACTGTTTTTTTTTTTTTTTTTTTTTTTTCCATACCCACACATACAGCATGATAATGATAATCCCTCAGAAAAATAGTGGCAGATTTTTCTGTGAGAGTGGCTAATGATACCAAAACCTCTTTGACAAATCCAAGCTTTTAGTATCTCCTTTGAAAAGAAAAAAAAAAAAAAAATCAAACAAGCATTATAAGGCAGTGGATATTTCCCTGACTCTGCAGGTTAAAACTAAGCTTCACAGGAGGCCCCCTGTCTGCCTCTGAAATTCCTCAAATTAAGAGGATGCACTCACAAGAGGAGACCAGAGAAACTTTGCTCTCTGGAAATTCTTTGTTCTGTAGTTTTTCAGCCACATCATGCATTTTTGCTATCTGCTAACTAAGCAGTATAGATGAGTCCAAAGCTCCCTGCAGCAACACTTTTAGAAGTGTTTTGCACTCGCAGCCCAGAACTTGGTGTAGGTGTTGCTCAGCTGTTTGATGAGGGCTGCTGAAACTTGCACCTTGAAATGGTGCAAAGTCCTACTACAAGTGAGAGTCACCTGTCGCAGACCACTACAAGGAGGATCGGAAAAAAAAGGAGGGTAAAACTCTCTTTGTATTTATGGCAACCTAAGATCATTTATTGTTATTAAGGCATTACTCATCCTGTAAAGAAAGAAGCCTGCTGGCAGTGTAGGCGACAGGAAGGAACTGGAAGGCAAGGCAGCTGATAGCCTTGATACAGTTTGCCTACCAGTTATTGCCCTCACATCCTTTGGTCCTAGTGGATTGAGCTGAACTTTCAAGTCTATATTAAGACAGGTCAGGCTCTCTGAGACGTGATACAGAGGGATTGCTGACCTCCAGCAATATGCTCTGAAGAAAATTCAGAAGGAGCAAGTCTTCAGTCAGCTCCCAGAATGGTGCTCAGGGGGAACCACAGGGAAGGGTGCACAGTCTGGGTTCAGTTTACTGGGTGTTTTTCTGCAGATGGGAAGGCAGCACACGTGAATGATTCTGAAGACAAGCACATCTGCAGAAAGTACATTATTTACCCTTATCTGCTCTTGCAAAATTATACCCTTCACCTTTGGAAATGGGAGCAAGGGGCTGCAATCAGATCTGCCACTGGACAGCCTGAGGTCTGCTCAGGGCCAGAAAGGCCACTAGATTCATTAGGGTCTTTGGATGTAGTAACTCTCCTACAGCACCAAAGCAGGGTAAGAAACAGAATTAGCATGTTTAAAAGCAAATAGATTTTCCATTTGTAGGCACCCCTTTCCTGTAGCTGCCCCTCAGTGATGAACCCTACCTTCACCACAGGAGCCTTGCTCCAAAGCCCCCCCCCCTTCAGCCTGCACTTCAGGACATGCCACTACCCAGCCCCTTCCCCATCCCACACCAGCACTGCTCCAGGGCTCAGCTTCCAGCTCCCCAGAAGGCCTGTCAGTGGAAGAGGTGGGTAGGGAGAAGTTAAACCTTCATCTCCTCAGCAGGATGAGGGTGGGAGTTCAGAATGCCATGGAGCCCTGGGGAAATGAGGGCATTTCATCAGTCACTCAGCACTTGGCCTGAGACTAGCCAGAGGGATATGAAAATTTGCTCTTGAGGAGCCAACCAGCCCCTCTGCCCAGGCTGCATCATCCGGCAGCAAGTGGCAACTGCTGCAATACTTTGCGTTTCTAGAAGGCCTCTCCCAAGGGATTCCAAAAGACAAGTTAAGCCTCAGGTTAAATTAATCTGAAAATTCAGGTTTTCAGAGATACTCAAGCCTTCCAGCTCAGGTGAAGTTTGCAGAAGTTCCTCTGAGCATGAAGGTCTTAAGCTGGGACCTCAGAGCAGAGCTCCCTATAACAAGCAGAAACACTGAAAAACAAAAATGGACATTTGCCCAAGGCTGTATAGGAAGTTTGTGTTTGATACAGGAATTTGCAGAGATCTTTGTTTCCTTTATACTTTGACAGGCCCAGTCCTGCTCTAAAATTTGGTGATAATGAAGGTAGGTGAGTACTTTCACTGTTCCTCCTAGATATTTCTGTAATTAAACGTGAACACAGGCATTAGCATGGCAACATGTATCAGCCTTTCCCAGTTGAGGTATGGGCCAAACTGGTCCAAGAACTGACTAAAGGAATCCACTTCTGCATTATAAATATGAATTTGTGGCAACGGACTATAACATTGCAGAGAATTTACAATGACCTTACTTTCACTGGTCTGGAAAGGCAGATACACAAGAATAACACAACCAGTGCAGTCCACCTGTAACCTAGGCTGCAGGCTCACTGCTCCGGCTGCATCCTCCCTTCCTAACAGTCCTGTTTCCAGCCACGCAGGTTAGTCACAATTTTCTGCTGAAACTCAATGTGCTGACACATTGCCAGTAAATGGTAAAAAATAAATAAATAAATAAATTATAATAATTAATTAATTAATTAAAAAATAAAAGAAAATAAAATGAACTGGTTATGCAGGTTTTTAAGGTAGCATTTTTTCCTTCTGCCTAATCTGTTGTACAATTACTATAAAACTATTGTCTTCTCTCTGTTACATGTCTAAGTTACAGCACCACCATCCTCACCATGATATATTGGCTTCTTTCAGTGATGCATAATTCCTTTGTCTGGGGTTCATTCATTTTATGCATTTTTTCCTTTATTCCTCTGATGAAAAGAAGTGCAAAATCTCATTCAGTATCCTCAGGGAAAGAAAAACGTCTGTGTGAAATCATTTTTGTGTGGTCCTCTTGTAATGCCATGGTAAATAAGAGGAAGGGTTTTGAGGCCTAGATGTGTATAAAAGAGTATTTTTGCTTCTGGAAACATGTAAATTTTTTAATCTCATGCTACTTTTCAGAGTTTAGCCTGAGGACTCATATGTTTATCTTTGCATACCTAGGGAATCTTTTTATTGAAGAGCTCTTCATTATGAGCTATTAATAATCTCAAATATATGTATTCTGTCATCATCCTCAGGGACCACAGTTTTCTTTTTGCTGTATGATATGCTGACATAGAGAAGCACTTCAATAAATCTATGGAGAGAAATGGTCTTCTCTGAAGTCTTTAGCAGAAACCTATAGTCAGCAGCTCCTACAAGCTAGCAGCAACAGTTTCAAATGATCTTTAGAACACCTATTTCTATCAGAAATCCAATATGCTTTATATGCTAAATAACACTGGTGTTTTAACTTGTAATGACACTTCCACATTTGTTGCAGAATATAATGTTCCATGGAGCAGTGGGATCCATGATTTCTCTTGACAGTTTAGGAGACTTTTATGTGATGGAAATTCCCAGAGGGAAACTTAAACTGAAGTACATATATACATGCAATAGTCTTTTTTTAATGTTTTAATTTTTAATCAAATGTATAGCCAGAAATGTACTGAATTTTGAAATTAAAGGAAAAAAAAAAAAGAATCCCTGTCTTATTTTTAAACCAAACTCAGAGTTTAGCTTATATAGAATAAGCTTAGATATTCCTGAGAGCTCTAACTACCTGCTAACTATTCAGTACCTCTCTATCCACACCCAGCTTCCATTCTGATCAGTCTGTAAAGGATTTTCACTAAAAATAGACTTAATTAATTAAGAATTCAACATCTATAAATTATCTTCCTACCCATCAAAAACAGACATTCATCAACACACCAACCCTGTGACTCGTCAGCAGTCCTGTGGACTGATAGTGAGAACACCTGGTACTCCTTTTTATCCTCCCTGCATGGTCTTCCAAAGATGAAACTATTTTAAATCCACAATCCTTTTGTCAGCTAAACCAGTTTTTCTATGCATTTTACCTTCAAAAAGGATTGACTTCAACAACTCCCTGGGTACCTGCATGAAATATCAGTTCCATGCTTGCACACACTCTTGTGCCTGACCACAAATAATTAGAAATAGTTTCAAATATTCACATTTCCAGAAAAAGTATAGACATGTATGTTCTTAAAAAGATAATGAAAAATAAGATTATTAAATAAAACCATAAATACTAATTTCAATAGTTTTTTAAAATCACAACAATACTAAGTATACTTTATAAAAGTAATTGAAAGCCTTGGTTGTACATCCTCCTTTTTCTGGAACTTGCAGAGTTCTCAGACCACTCACTCAGTAGAACTGTTCCTATTTTGATCCAAAGCCCTACCAGAATGAATGCATCCTTTATCTTCTCAGCAGAAAACCTTACTGACCCACAGCCTCTCTGGCATCAGTAGGCATCAAGCCAAGATCTTAAACCACAGGACCATGCAGTTACTGTTAGTGGACCATCAGTGCAGTGTTTTGGATTAAGGCAGTTTCTGTCCTACTATAAAAAAGATTTTAGCAAGGCATTTCTGTATTTGTAGCAGGGGTCTCACTGCCTCTCTTCTCAATACATGCCTTTAGAGCAGATGTTTACACTGCTGTTTAAATAGCTTCCCCTCCATTACACCTAAAGGTGCCTTTCCACAGTGCTGCTTTACGCAGACAGTAAGACAGCCAAACAATCGGACAGGTTTTCTTGCAGCACCTGACATACGCAACAGAAACAATAGGTTTTCCTCATTCAAATTTTTTAAAAATGTCTACAGGTAAAATTAGAACGGAAAATCTAGTCATTAATGAAGGAAAATTTGCTAGGAGAGTAAATAAGCTGATTACACTCAGTTCTGCCTAGGTTCGTACAGCACAATCTGTTACTTTTTCCTACAGCTTTAAAATGTTATTTATGCGACCTTAGGGCATAAAAATCTTACCCAAGACCAAGGGGAGCCAGTAGGGCTCTCAGGCTGTTCTTCGTCCTCAGACGACATCCTGAGCTGATCATTTTCCCCCATTCTTTGCACAGGCTACTAAATCCAGCCGTGGTTTCAGCCATATACAAAAATGCTGCCTTCAAGTTTTAGCTGTTGACAACAAAGTTCCAGAGAATACAATTTCCCAGTGATCGTGTTTGCTTGCTAATTTTACCTGCTGAAGTTCTTGGAAGCACAGTCAGAGCAAGAAACATGAGCTCAGTAAACCAGAGCACATCTCCTTGCAACTGACTCCTCAAGTATCCTAATTAAGTCATAAAGTTCAGTGAAAAATTATAGCTTGACAAAGAAATTAACTTCCAAACAGTCAGTATCCATCTTACTTGGATGTGGGATTTTATGGTCAGACAATTTGCTGAGTGTTACATTCTGTGAACAGAATATAAGGAATTTTCACCCTGCCAACATTTTATTACCATCACTAATCACATTTAGTATGGATTTTAATGGTTTAATTTTGTTTTCAAGGCATGTTCTTAATGTCAAACTCTAATTCTGCCTTTCTGCACAGCCACGCAGCTGCACAATCATAACTGCATGCATGTGCAGGCAGCACAGCTTTTCTTTTCTTCTGTGCAATAAAGAGCTTGAAAGAGGACACTTTCTTCTCCATTTCTTTCTTTTGGTCTTATATTTCTTTTCAGTTATGTACCAGAGTGTAAAATACAATTATTATGAATTTTGTCATGTGTAACTTCAGACAAATCAGCCCGGATACCTGTGGGATGGCCCTTTCTGTATGAGAGGACTGCAGAACTCAGTGTCCTGAAATCACCTCTGGCAGCTGAGCCAAATGGAATCCCAGATCAGGTCTAGAGGGGCTTTGCTGATGGACTGACCAGTAATGCATGGCTCTGTTACGCTTTCAAATTCGTAACCTTTGACTTGGATTTTATTATCTTCTTATAAGGCATCCAGTTGCAGTAGCTGGTGAAATAAAATTGTTATAAAAAAGCTCTGACTTCAGGCAAAGGCTTCTAAATCTTTCCACTGCTCTATATAATGAAAGGTGCTATTTATAGCAGCTACTGCAGGAGAGACCCAGCATTTGCTATGAGCTGATAATGATTATCAAATCAGCAAGTGCACCCCACTGGTTTGATATTTTGCCTGAAGCTATATGCAGATTCAGTAAGTAGAAAAACAATTAAGCAATGAAAAAAAGAAAACTTTGGAAATAGAGCATTGAGCAGAGAAATAGGTGGTAGCCAGCATGTGGACTGAGATCTTGACTGCAAGCAGCATGAAGCTTGGTAGTATGTAATGGTAGAGAGGACAGAAAATTGATGGCCCTCTGTGGTAGCTGGCAGCCCACCAGGCACTGTCAGCTCGAGGATCAGGGTACCACAGTCGCACAGGCTGTGGTCTCACGGTGTGTTTTTTCCAACAGCGACACCAGCTTCAGCTGTATTTGCCTTTGTCACCTTCCTCATCCCAAGCTGCACGAGTTTTTCAAAGCATTAAACAGGTTCCTGAGCTGATTTATCCTCGGGTCTCAAGAAGAGCCATAGAGCCCAGCTGAAGGGAAAACACCATGCTGTGTGGAGGCAGGAATCAATGGGGCAGGACCAGGCAGCACTGCTGTGCAGGGAGCACTGCCTCAAGCTATGGAAGTACTGGGAACTAGGCGTTATCCCCATATATCAACCCAGACTGACACAGCTGCTGAAGGCAAACGTCTAACATGGCAGAGGAGATGTCAGTTTACAATGCAGGATGGACATCAGGTGCAATCAACATCTCAGCTCACTCCAGGTGCCCATGGAAGTCAATGGGGCTGCCCGCAGCATCCCTCCTGTGCATCAGCATCCCTCCATCAGGCAGCCTCCTGTGCCATCAGGGCCATGGTCCTGCCCTGCAACTGCTGTTCTGGCCCACTGGTGCCAGGCCCAGATGGACTTCCACGTGATGGGAGACAGGATCGTGGGACATTGGCTTGGAGGATAGCTGGAGGAGAGTTAATTTCCAGGAGAAAAAAAAAAAAAAAAAAAAAAAAAAAAAAAGTGCCTACTTAGAATCTCATGTTTCACATTAGAAACTCAGAATCTGAGGTGGCCAAATAGCCAGGCCACTTTACAATTGTAGGCTAACACTTCCCAGAGAAAAGAGAACAGCACTTAAGTTACCAGGATGCTCAAGTTACTTTCTTCTGTTGAACAGAAAATGGTAAGCCTGCAAGCACAGTAACTCATTTATTAGCTATCTGGCACATCACATTTTCTTTCTGGAACAGTTTTGGGGAAGGAAATTCAATACAATTCTCCTCCTTGCTGCTAAGCAGGGAAATGCCACACCTAGTGAATTTCAATGGCATTCCTGCTTCTGCTGAAAGGTTTATTCACTGCACTTGAAAGATGGGAATCACTGTTTGCTGGAGTAATTTTCCACTGTACCACCCAGTTCTTCTGTTAAATTTACTTTCAAGCTGTGTTAAGTATAAGTCTCTCAGAAATTGTTTCAATCATTGTAACACTTTGCATATTTATTTATAAAATTCTTCAAGCAGTGGCTGTACATCTTTTCCAGCACACTGTATATCTGAAGCCTTTGTCATGTTGTGCATCGTCCAGCTTTGGGACCTTTCTTTCCCCAGGAATCCCTGGCAGCTACGAACATTTCTACTGTGCAGCACATGAACATGGTGACAGCTGCTCCTAGACCAATGCTCCTGATACTCTGACATCCTATGTCAAGGGTTTAACCAGATGTTTCTGATCAAGAAATACAGAAATGAGATAATAACCGGATGGAAAAAGAACTTTCTCCCTAATTTTCAAAAATTAGTACAGTGGTTCCCAGCCTTTTGCCTTCCCAGTTCCTCTGCTTCCATGCCCCCCAGCCAGGCCAATACCTCTTTGCCTCCTGAAGGTCCCCTTCCCAGTGCTCCCTACAGCCCCAGGCTCCAGCTGCTGTCCCCTCAGTGCCTTCCCATTTCTCCATGACTTTACAACCTTGCTGCTACTTCCACGGTCAGTGTTTCTAAGCAGAGACCCACTGGGGCTGACCCAAAAGTAGGAGAAGATATTCTCAGACTCAGGTTCAGTAAGCTTCATGACCCCTTTGGGTCTCCTACTCAGCTCATTGCCCTGTGAGATTCCGTAGCAACAAGTTTCAGTGGGTAATCATGCAGAGTGCACGGAAATCTTATGCTGGTTTTAAACATCGCCTGGTGATTTCATTACATGACGGCACAGAGTAAACAGGAGCCAATTTATTTTTATAAACAGCATTTGGAAATGCTCTGTCATGAGAAGGAAAAAAAGCATTTGTAATCACCCCAGAATATTTCAAATGGTAATATTAGCTCATGGTAGCCTTGCTGTGAACTTTATTTTCTGAACTGATAAGATTATGTCTTATTATTTTTAATAGAATAATTGTTCAACTGAAAGATTAATTTAAGATATTTTTAAATACAATCACAACGCTACTGTTCTGGGACAGAGTCACCCTCCTAGAATAGTTTGACTTTCTCCAGCCTTTCCACGTTGCTGGGGTTGCTGAGCACAAAGCACACGGAACTGCCTTTCTCTGCTTTCTTTGTTTTATCTCATAAATACCCATGGCAGTTTATAGCCCCTTGAAATAGGGGCTGTATTAAGAAAGTGAGAATAAAATCCACCTCACATGGCTGCCAAGCAGTAAGTCTCAGCATCTGCACTGTTTGTTTTCTCTCCCTGGACACCAGGCTTGACAGGGTCTCTAGACAAGTGTTTCTTTTGCTGGTCACTGCAAATGCAACATGCAGACTAAGTGAAAACAGAAGATGTGTTGGTTTTCTGTCTGTATCTCACCAAACAGAGACGTTAGGAGGTTTGTATAAGGCCCCCAGACTTCACAGAATGAAATACTCCTCTGAAAGAATATTAAGAGTTCTTGCAAGGGAGAGAAAATGTGTTTGAGCAATAGCAAAACTGCACCTGGTGGCTATAACAAGAAAGTCGTTCCAAATCTAGCTGAGTTAACCATGCAAATGAAAGTAAAATAAATAGTAGTGGAGCTGGGGATTTTTAGCTATAGAGATATTAAAGAGAACAAGGAATGAAAGATGCAGTGAGGGCAGAGGTAAGATGCAAGATGCTGCATGTTTGGCTTAAACAGGAGCCCAGTCGGGGATTTCAGACTGGTATACAGGGCTGCCAACGTGCCCCAGCACAGCTGCTATTTTGTCTGGGACAGATCTATGAGATTTGTGGCTGATATGCCACAGGTGTTTACAAAAATAAAGTTCTAATAGGAAGAAATGACACCACCATCAAACCCAGGTTCTGTGCAATCACACAATGACTTGCTGCGGGGGTACCTTATGGTACAGAGCCCAGTGGTTACCACAATATTCTGTTTTCCAAACTGTTACTGGGTCTCTACTGAGTCCCTACAGGGAGCAACAAGAAAAAACTCGCTTTCTTATCAATCTTGTTGTTTCTAAGAAAAAAGAAAATTGTTAAGCTGCCATTAGAAATGCCACTACACGTTTTCCATAGCACCTCAGCGCACACTTTGCCAGAATAATCCTCCTTAATATGCTCAGAGTTTAAGTGCTCAATCAACACATCCGTGGTGCAACAAGTACAAAGAAGTTTCCTTCTGCTTAAGTAACTATGTACATGCAAAGCAAACATGTCAGTTTTCCTGAGGGTTTTAATCAAAACTGCATATACATATGAAGTACTTCTATGAAGCGTTTCTTAAAAGCATGGCAGTTGGTTCCAAATGACCAAATGGTTCCTCGCTGAGCACAACTCTCACTGTTACCTTTGATATCCCCTCTCTCTTTTACTTAATAATAATGATATGTCAGCACTGAGCAGCTCCAGCAACTGTGCCTCCAAACTCCCTGAGGCAAATCCTCTGCAGCCATCAATGGTTCCTTTTGGGACTGGAAATGTTATGAAAGCATTTGCCACAGACCAGAACTGCTGTTATTTTTTCATGTGAAAACTGGAGCAGGGTAAGGGGTAGAAGACTGTTGACAGGCAGAGGATGCGTGGGATTAGTTTTCCTTTTCATTGGAGAGCTGGGTCCCTAAGGAGGTACGAAAAAGGAAAGAATAATGTGGATTTTATTGGATTTTATTTCTCACCAGCGTAGCCACTGTATTCCAGTGACAGCTGATAAGCTACTAAAGCAGTTCACAGAGGGACAGACAGCAAGGCCCTGCTGTCTCCATTCACAGTCCCACTTCCATTGCTCTCCATGTTCCAACCTGTAAACTTCTGTAACCCTGACCCTTACATTGGGTCTGTTTCCCTTGTACTTCTTTCTCTTTGTGTGACTGACGCACAGCACCACAGCGTATCACAGATCCTGCCTTTGATATATTTAGCAGCTGCTGTCAGATGCAGTGTGGGAGCTGACATCTGTACATTCCCCATCACACCAGGAGGTGCTTACTAAGGGAAGAAGGCTGAAATCCCACACATCCTGTAGTGTTCAAATCATCTGTAATGCCCACACTATTCAAATACCAAACATCAGTGCATAAGTGCTTGTGAAGCCTGGTTTGATAGCGCAGAGAGGATGGTAAGAGGGAAAGTAATGCCACCTTCCCAGTAACCTTCTCTATATTTGGACAGTGTCTTTTGCAGAAGCTGAATCATGAAATGCTTCACCCTCTGACACCCAACACAGAACATGATAACAATATTGTCTGTAGGTGATAATAGAGGATGACTAAGCCAGCAAGCATGGAAGGCACTAGAGAAGAAGGTAGAGGCTGGATAAAAGTCTGTAAAAGCATGCTGTCTATTCCCTTTGGCCTTTTATTTTGTTTCCTACTGCATTATCTCATCAATCCATGTGATGGAGAGCTCTATCTTCTTGTCATGACCAAACCCGGAAAGGAAAGACTAATGTTTGCCGAATGAGTATGGGGCAGTTTTTCTCACAAAGGTCACTGTGATGGAAAGCAAATAGTTCCCTCCCACAGAGGCAAGACAAGGGAAGGGCGGAGCTGGGACCTGGGTTCCCAACCCTCTATGTGCACCTGTGGTTAAAAACTGAATGTTTTCAGGAGGCTGTTTTCTGCTGAAATTTCCAAAATTTTATAACTTAGTTGCAAAAATAGTGATCTTTTCCACACAGAAAGCTTTTAAATAAACACACAGTTAAAGCGTTTTGCATTTTCACAACACTTCTGCCTTTGCATGTCAGCACCTTAAATCTTGACAAATAACATTAATAAATGAAGTTCAGAATTCTCCTGTAAAGTTACCTCTGTATTTCAGACAGTAAATGATCTCTTCAAACTCAGGTGCAGAAGGTAGACTGCTAAAATGCCAGCAACCACTCTAGCCACCGCAGGGAATTGTTCTCATAACAAGCAAACAAATGAAACCAAAAAATAAAAACCTGTTTGAACAAGAAGCTTAAATGATTTTTTTTTTTTTTTAATCTTGCGGATATTTAGTGGAAAGCCTTGAGCTTGTGTTCATTCCAAGAGTTGTGGCCATTGCCAGTGGAGAAGTAAAATAGCATGGGCCACAGAAGGGGCTGCATGCTGGATAATTCCATGAAATAACACAGAGTCTAAGCACCATCAAGCAGTGTTGCAAAGTTTTGAGGAACCCTGACAGCCACAGTAGTGAATCTATATTTTATGAGAGTACCATTTCCAGAAGTTCTGTAAAACACACTAGTCAACAACTTTATGGGGAGATACATAAGGCTGGACTGAAAAGAAGGGCACACTGACTTTCCCAACACTGTGTTTGAAACTTTACTGGGAATCGTGTTACCTCCTCTGACTTCTGGTTATTTCCCTCTGTTTTGGTAACATTCCAGCAGTCCAACTAAATATATACAAATGTTGCCAGAAGAGCAAGAATTTATTTATGAATATGCTGGACAGCACCACATTTCTCTACCACTTCCTTTACTAAAAACCTGCATATTTCCTCTGGAAGAAATTCTGAAGATTGTGGTGAAAAATCACAAATTTTACTGTGCAAAGCTCTGACTTGTGAAAGCATAACCAGAAAGCTTCTTGTTTCAACATAACAAATATTTTAGGCCTTTTTTTTTCAGCATACAGGGTGATTCTTAGAGAAAATGCATGTCTAAGGACTTGCAAAGCAAATCTCAGATCTAAAGTATAAGGGAAGTTTACAGACACTTGGCATAAATTGTCTGAGTGTCTGGTTACAAGAAAGGAGACTTCAACCCGCTGCCTTTAGTCCAGAGTTCTTCTAAAGACTCATGCCTTTGAGGCTACATTATGCTTTAGGCAATTAAACAACACGGTATTTTCTCTTGGTCAGTTCAGGAAGTTCTTTAATCACATTAGCTCGTTTCAGCCCAACATTTTCCTTCCCTCCCACCCTCCTCCCACAAAACATGCTTTACAAAGCCGTACATCACCAAGACAGATGTCCATGCAGTATCGAGTTTATTTGTAAAGAATGGATTGGACATGAATGTCACACTCCTTTAAAAAGTTTAAATTAACTAACCAACAGGTGAAAACTGCACGGGTGATGCTATTTACATAAGACAACGCCCACCTTCCTTCCCAAAATTTAAACAAAGCCAGTCTCACACGGAAAGAGGAACAATGAAATACACAAGCATACTGATTTCTTCCATTTTTCTTCTAAATAGCTGTCTAAGTCTCTCATACTTACTGAAATTACCTTTTCCCTGTAAATGTACCTAAATTTGCTCTTTGGCACAGTCATACTCATGTCTCCATTTCAAGGCCGATCGTGTAAAGGCTTCAGTCACTTAATGGCATTTCATCAGTATGAAATCAATGATCCTCTCGGTGTATCCAGCAAGAAAGACTGCCCAAATATTAGACACCTTCTGGCAGTGTCTATACCTACTCTTCTGCACCCGGACTGAGTGAAGTTAACATTGATTGTATGAAAATAAACATGAAGTCTGAAAATCAGAGAATACTTCCAAAAACCTAAACAAGGACTGTGATCACCGAGTTCACATTTGGAGTGTACAAAATACTGTGATGCCTAGTGCCTTTCTAGAACGTATTTTTAGATTGCCACCTACATTCCTCAGAGATGTAGTCTCTATTTTGTCACTTTTTTGGAGCACCTTGGCAAGAAAATATCCCCAGGAAGTGTATTGGGAGAGTTTCAGAACCGTCTGATCTGCTGTCTTGACTGCACTGGGCCTAGCCTGAAGTCTGTAGCCAGTGCAACAATTTAGTCAGAAACCAAAAAATACCAGTGTTCAAGATATAAAAAGTCATTTGCAGGTCAGTCTCATAATTTGGTCTTCTCAGTTATGCCAGGTAATTTCATTTTCAGATCTCATGTTTCATCTTCAGATCTCATTGTTAAATCAACTTTCTTGACTCTTCTTTATGCTAAGAGAATCAGACATATGATGATGCTGCCATCCCAAGATTCTTGTACAGAAAACTACCCAGTTGGCACCTGTTCAAAAACAATAAGGCTTCAGCTGGGTTCCCATTCTTTAAGAATTATACTTTACATATCTTCATAAAAAAGCCTACCTGGATCAATCAATAGCAATATACTACAAGACTGTAACAATTCTTGTTACCTTGTGGCAACTGTTAGATAAATAAGACTTGTAAAACAAAATCTGTTCCTGAATTTACATTTTCTATTTCTGGAATGTACAACAAGTATTCCAAAACTCTTGCTTATCAGCTTGCATGTGCTCATTTTTGTCACAGAAGAAATTCATTCATTGACCTCCTCTCTGATCCAAAATTATTTCTGCCATGTGGAATAATAAGTTTCTGCATCTCTTTGCCAGGAATCAAGAATTACTTCCACCAGGTAACTAAATTAGAAATGTCACTTGCAGTGTTTGGAAACAAGAGCATAAACTGACTGATTCCAATAAACAATAGCAATCAGTCCTGTTTCTCCTCAGAAAGCAGAGCCTCTCAAAAGTCATTTCATAAGATGGTGCCAATTAATCTCCTGTATCATTCTTTTTTTTTTNTTTTTCCCTAGTTGCTCAAGAAAAGTATCTAGCTTCTATTAAATATGTCGTCCGGTCAGGAAGAAAAGTGGTCTGTCCTCTTTTGCATTGGCGGTCTGGAATTCATCCCTCAATCGAAACTGCCACTCATCTTCCAGCTCCAGCCGGACAACAGTCTGGCGAAGAGAATTCCGATCTTGACAAATAACACACAGGGTGGCACCTAAGCAAACAGAAAGAAGCCCATGTGAGTATCACCTTTGTTCTCAAATCACCCAGCTCCCATCAACCCTCGGCAAGAGGAATTTCTCCCGCTTCCAAAGCAGGAGTTGCAGGTGTTTCTCAAGAGAAAATAAGGACACATAGGGCTTCAGAGAGCTATGTTCAGCTCCCTGTTTATCAGGGTCTCCTTCTGTAACCCAAGATATCAAGTATTCATCTAGTAATCAAGACTAGCAATACGTTCCTGCTCTCTGGGCTAAGGAAGGTCAAAACTGTCAAGTTTAGAAAGGTCCTGACAGAAAACAAGGTAATGCCCTACATCCATTACTGTTCTGCCCTCACTCATAAAACCACACCACACCATGATGGCTGCCTAAGTTCTATGTGCTTTGCTGGCCAGAAATAGTCTAGTATCAGCTGTTCTGACTGGCATGCTGATACCATTTCAACATGCATGTGTGATTTCCTGGCTTGTGAAAAAAGTTCTCAATTAAGAGGAAATAATTACCTCACCTGCACTCAATACTCTGAAAAAAAGATGGTGAGATAAGAGGAGATGCCCAAGACAAAAAAAGCTGAGAATACAACAAAAAGAAACAGTCACGTGGTGTTTAATGCTCAGGTGACTGGTTAGAAGGTCAAATAGACTGCGAGGGGAGCCAGGGAAGTCCTGAATCAAATACACCTTGCGCTACACACTGCAAAAATCAGGTGATTTGTGCAAATTGATAGCTTTTTGTCACTCACTTGAAAAAAAAATGCAGTACAAAAGCACTGCTTTCATTCACAGTTACTCTGACAGACTTGTCAGAGAAAATCCAGGCTGATGAAAATGTGGACAATGCTCCAGAATGAGAATGGACACTGGCACTCACGGCTTCAGTAGCATGGAGTATACAGTGCTTTTACCTGCACTATTTGTACTTTGCTACACATGCCTACACAAAACTGTGTTTACTACAACAAAGAACATGGCAATTCATAACTCTGCCTGTTTCAATAAAGCAGTTTCAGTGGTGTTCATGCTCCAGTGACAGCTGTAGCAGAACAATCCAGAAGAAATTCACAATGTGACCACCTACAATACAGACAGAAGTGATTTGTCTCCAGTGCTGTCCACCATCATAAGCACTATGTGGCGAAACTGGCTATCAAGAATAAACTTAAAATCATAGAATCATAGAATGGCGTGGGTTGGGACCTTAAAGATCATCTAGTCCCAACATCTGAATGATACAGTTTCTATTTCCAAGAACAGCAAATAGATTTTGAAAGAGTCTTATCCATCACACATTTTTCTCTTGAAAATTAGAAAATGTCACTCGCAAGAATACAGTGGGTAAATGCTTCATACATAAATCTTAAATAATCACTTTTCAAATATAAGGTAAGGAGTTATGTATATACACTAGGTGTATTGATACAGATCCAGCATTGCTTCCCTACTTAGAAATCTGCAGAATTTATAACACTGTTATAGATCAATACACAGCCGGCATGATCAAATATCAAAGATGGTAGGACGTACAAACACAAATATAAATATATACATATATATATATGTGCAAATTTTCACATTAAAAAAAAAAAAAAAAA
>VXAV01011889.1:76900-88193 GCA_013399715.1 Alectura lathami
TGACCTGGGCTATCCCAAATAGCTTGCACAAAAACAAGTGTTTCAGATTTCATGTCTTACCTGTCAGCCCCATGTGAACATACTCCATATTCTGAGGTGCCTAAAGAGTCACTTTAGACAAAAGAATCCCACCTCTGGCAATAGCTACTTCATTCTCTTATGATAAATGCGTGTTCCCAAACACACGTGAAACAAAACCAAAACCACAGCTTCTTTCACATAAATCAGTGAACTGTCGTGTGATGATATGTGTAGTGAATACAGTTCTGCTAACTGTGGTGATACTCTGCACAGATGGTATTGTAACCTGAAATGCTCTTTGTGAAATGAAGGAAAAATGGGAATTCTGAGACAGCAGAATGTGAGACAAAAACACTAATGTTAACAAGGTTCATTTACTGCCTTCTTCTGATTTTGCTTATGAGTGTGAATAGAATAGAATAGAATAGAATAGAATAGAATAGAATAGAATAGAATAGAATAGAATAGAATAGAATAGAATAGAATAGAATAGAATAGCTGAGTTGAAAGGGACCTTCAAAGATCACCTAGTCCAACGACCTGACCAATTCAGGGCTAACCAAAAGTTAAAACACATTATTGAGGGCTTTGTCTANCATATTACTGAGGGCATTATCCAAATGTCTCTTGAACATGACAGGCATGGGGCATCAACCACCTTGCTAGGTAGCCTCCTCCTGTGTTTGACCACCCTCATGGTAAAGCAATTTGTCCTCATATCTGTTCTGATCTACATTGTGCTCCTCAGCATAGAAAGGCCAGCTATTTCTCAGTTCCATCTCAGAACAAAACTTGGTTATGCACCACCCACCCATACAGCCCTCCTCTTGAAGGAGTCCAAGTGGGCAGGAAGAGAAAAATGGTGTTTACCAGAAGGACGCTTGGATGGGGGCCCTGAATTACAGGGCACGTTGCTTAGTGCATCTACCTTATAATTCAAACACAACTGCTTATTCGAAACTATGGAGATTCATGTCTTTTTCCAACTGCTGGTAATTTGGGAAGGATTTGAACCTTAGATAAGAAAACAAAATCTGTTTGCATCCCATTAACAACCTCCCCCAACAGCCAACAAGGGTGTTTGTAAAATTTCCTTTACTTGGTTGAGTATGTCTTTTGAAAGATGCTACTGGGTCACTTACCTGTTCTGATTGTACTGCACGTTCTGTGTCAGATCAACATTTAGCATAATGAAATCATGTACATGGCAACAGGAGAATGGCTCCTTGATCTCAGCACTGTTTGTTTTACTGGACCATTTCCTCATCCCAATTAAGGCATAGTGAGTGACATTGGGAGTTGCTTCAATACGCTGCAGAATTTGCTTCAAGGAAACATTCCTTTCAGTCCATGTATAGTCACTGCAGTAATTAGGAAAATGTGTAAAATAGATTGAGAATTATCAGGATCTTACTGAGCCGAGCAGCAGTTCTAAACAGTAAAAATTAGTGATATAGATAACTTCAATGTTGTCTTCATTCCAACATTTCACCTCCCGCCCTAGGGTAGACTCAAAATTTAAAATTCACTAGTGCTTATGTGGTGGGAACTGATATACCAGGTCTGAAAGTGATCTTAGATCTTTCAAAATATTCACTCAGATTTGCAAATTTTTAGTTACCTGGATAATGTTCCAAGCACCATGTAGGGTTGCTGACTTTGTGCCATAACTTAAGCGCAAATTATAAAATCCTCCTAGCCTACCTCTCAAGTCCATAAATCTCAAAGCTTTCAGTGAGTTTAGTTCTTGTTGAAGGTTTGCAATAAATCCTGCATATCAGTGTTCTGGGAATAGACAAAAACATCTAGTATAAATAATGTTCTAAAGTAATGAAAATAAAAATTCTTTTTGGAGATTTGGGGAAATGAAGGAGCCATACAGACTGAGACTGACTGATCCAAAGGAAATTAGTTGCCCAATTTGCACAAAAAAAAAAAAAAAAAAAAAAAAAAAAGTCTTTTAGCTTCCTTAGAAAAATTCTACTAAAAATGTACATGTGAATGGCTGTGTTTGCCCAGTGTATCAAGGATTGTTTACAGAACCTCTGCAGTCCAAGCAAGCTAGTTTGAACCAGAGTCAAGCTATACAGCAAAGGCTGCAAGGCACTTAAATCCTCAGGGGACAGGAATGAAAAACTAAATAGCGTGTTATGCATAGGCAGATATCTAAGGAAAACAATTTTCTCTTTAGGCAAATATTATTCTCTGCTTGCACAGGGTAAAAGTAATATATCAAACATGTCATTTTAAAACTGATATGCAGTGAAAGCTTAAAAGAGATCAGCTGAAAAAGCATGTGTTCCTGTTTACCTTTTCCTGTCTCCTGAACAATCAACTTCTACTGCATTCCACATAACACAGGAGTCATCTGAAATTACAATGAAAGGCCAAATATCCTGGGGCTTTATGCCCAGCTCCTCCTGCCGATTTCGTTCTAGCTCCAAGTTATGATAAGATAGCTCTTTTATCAGGAAGTGTGCAGCACCTGAAACCAAGGATGTAAGCCATGAGATGAAAAGTAGGGGCAGAATTTATTTGCTTTTAACTTGGAAAACTTCTGAAGGGAAAACTTCTGCAGACCAGGGTATGACTCACCCTGAGGCTTTTAACACCCTAACACTCCCCAGAGCCAACCTACAGTGTTACTGGCCAAGCAAACCTCTTACAGAACCCCACTGGGAAGCTTTCAAAATGAAGCCTGACTTCTGTCCAAAGATCTGTTAATGTCTTAAGGGTTTAGTGGCTGATCCTTTTAACCTGACAGATACTTGCCTCCCCTATAATCTCTTAGTGCGAACATCTAGAGATGTTGATTGACTAACTGAATAACATGAGAACAATTTCCCTTGACTGTCCTCAGTAAGTGTCACTACTGCTGTCTACAAATTGTTCTATCAGTCATGCGAGATGCTGAATGTTTCGCAGATATTACATTAACAGGATCTACCTAAGAGATGTATCTAATCAGTGTGCTCATTAATCTTTCCCCATCTCTGTTCTCTCTCACACACATGTGAGACTGTATTAGAGGGCTTCCAGCCTCACAAATTCAGATATTTTGCTTCCATGAGATGCTGTAGTTCCCTCCTCTACCAAAAAGCTTGAGCACAACTCAGTTGAATAAACAGAAGCATCTAGCGGTATTTGAAACTCCCTGTGGTATCTGAGATACTGACACAGAATCAGCAATGACATAGCCTTCTGGAAATAGTACACAGCTTAGTTCCAGAAGAAAACGAAGTAGGTAATTCCATCTGAATAAACCACTCTCAGTTCTATTTAAAATCAGTAGAGAAGACTACGGATTTCTATGCTATGATTCATCTAGCTCATTCTAGGTGACCTGGACTGAGTGAATCACACTCTAGACTGTTACACGCTGTCTTCAAAGAGAATCCAGATCACTACATCAGATACAGTAGCTACAAGGTATATATCCACATTTAACTGGTGAATAACACCACCTGAAGGCCCCAAGTGATGTGCCCACGTTCTTTAGAACTTCTTGTTATACTTACCTACACCAGCACTGTTGAAAATGCTTGGAAGAACCAGCATGATGTGGTTGGGCCAGTACTTCTTATAGATGGCCATTTCATATTCCTTGACAACTAAAACATGCAAATGACTGGCTCCATCCATTGCATGATATAAATTGAAAAGCCCATGTTCGTGACGCCCAGTGGTGGGAGTAAAAGTGGGGCTTTTTATGTAATCTTCACTCTGTAAATAAACAGAAGTGTGAGTTTCTGTATTAAGCTGGAAAATGTTTGAACAAGTAGAACCAGGTCCATCAGCAGAATAAATCAGATTCAGTCCCAGTACATTGCCACATTTTAAAGCAACTTAATAGGAAAAGAGACAACTTTTATAAGAGCTGAAAAAAAGTCTGTTATCTTATTTGACTGGTGAGAGTGTGGTGAATTGGATAGGACTGATAACCTTGACCTGCCAAGTGCACATGGACCTTGACGCTAGATCTGGGAAAGGATTCAGGTCCCTCTGATGTAAGATGGTAAGAAACACCTCAGTCCAAAACTGCAATAGAAGCCTTCTGACTGGCTATTATCCAATCCTGAATGCATTTAAACTCACTAGGTGCCTCCAAGTTTGATAGTACAGTTCCTCAGAGCCCTGTTTCTACAGACATCCAGGAATATTCCAGTCTAGGCAATCGATTTTAGCCTGGATAACTGTGGAGTTCTACAAAGGGGAATTAAAAGTGCAGTAATAAAAATATTTTATAGTGGCTTTATATTCCAGGTTTATATCTCGCAGTACTTTTCAAGCTTGCAACAAGACTGCAGGCACCATTTGGAGTGGATGAACAAAGAAGCAAAAGAAGAATTAGAAGTCCTGGCAAAGCCTCAGAACAAGTCAGTGGCAGAAGCAGAAAAAGAATCCACAGTGCCCCAGTGCACAGTTCCAATTACACAGCCAAGCACAAGTTTCCTGAGGTTTCATGCTCACACTGTACAGTTGCTGTGGTGTTGCAGCATGGGGTCTCCCATTCCAAACGAGGTGGACATAACTGCCCAAACGGGAGGGTGGTGTTGGTAGATTATCATTCACTGGAAGCAGCTTGTTTTCTCAAGGATAGAAGTGCTAGGGCTCGCTACTGTTCCACAAATTGCTCCAGGAACACAAGCAGTGTTGCCTGAACCAGTTGCAGCTTTGTCATAAATATGGCTATTAAGAGTCACTGTAAAAAGGCCAGCATCATAGACTGCATAGCCTGTCAGATGGATGATCTTACAAAGTGTTTTCTACAAGTGTACCCTGCAATTCTTTGGACAGTCTTAAAGCCATGACAAAGATTCTTTGAAAGCCTTGCTTTCATATGAAAGTATCTGAGCATTTATGCATAATAGGATTGATAATCTACTGCCTTCCTCTACAGTAAAAAATTGCTTCCTTCCAGTCGGTAAGCTGTATGATAAACAAAACCATGTCTCAGAGGCTCACTGCTGAATCCATTCTCACTTTAACATCTTAAATCCATAACCAAGGAACTTTTACCCCAGATAAGAATGTATATACTGAAGGATCAGCCTTGATAATGAGCAAAAGAAAAAACTTATTAGTGGCTTGACAGTTTTGCTTCATGTCTCCCTTTCTGCAAGAAAATACAAGCTTAGTGTCAGGACATCCTTATCATCTCTTGACAACATGACCAGAAGTGTAAAGAATCCTTCAATAAACTTCAAAATTGGCCATGTTTCTCTCCCATATATGACCATAAATATAACAATTCATCTACCTTATCTGTGACTAGTGGCAACCTCATGCTTTCCAACTGTCTTCCTGGTTGGCTAAAGACAAAATGATGCTCCTTTGACTTTGGAATGATGAAATGAAGCTGGATCTCTTCTCCCAGCATGGAATAGGAAAAGGCAAATGCATGCAGAGTGGACTCATAAAGCTGAGGATGGGAAAAGAAATGCAATAATTCCAGTGGTTAGCGTCAAACTTAGTTCCTACAGTCTCACTGTGGTTAATATGCATTCACAGTATTACCAAACACATAACATCACTTACTGTATCTCATTATGTTGTACCTAATGATTCACTATGTGTCAAGGATGTATTACACTGAAAAAAAAATAATAATGATAATAATAGAATCACAGAATGAGTTGGGGTTGAAAGAGACTTTAAGGATCATCTAGTTCCAATCCCCCTACCATGGGCAGGGACACCTCCCACTGGACCAGGTTGCTCAGAGCCCCAGCCAGCCTGGCCTTGAAGGCATCCAGGGAGGGGGCATCCACAGCCTCTCTGGGCAACCTGTGCCAGTGTCTCACCACCTGCACAGTGAAGAATTTCTTCCTTATAACTAATTTAAATCTACCCTATACATTCCCTGATAAAGAGTCTCTCTCTTGATAAAGAGTTCCTTCTTTTGAAACCTTTGTTTCAGCTTTGTCTTGCAGGCAGTACCAACACTTACAGGCCACTTTCTGCTTTCAGAAATACTATCTGACACACAAAAATCAGTATTTGCATTGTTAATACCTTCTACCTATTAGGCAGGAAAGTGGAGGGTCACATGTAATAACAATCTCTTTGTCACGTATAGAATACTCTATACTGCTCTAGTCCAGTATCAGAAGCAGCACCTTTTGTGGTTTGTCAGGTTCAAATGTAAGCAAGTCCAAGTTGGGTTCTGTCTGTTTCAGTTTGTGATCTAAAGGTTAGTGTCTGTAGATCTTTACCTGATACCTGGGATTGAAACCCATATACTGATGACACTGCTCACAGTGATGGTAGGTGTTATATGCTGCGTACTTGGATAACCTCATTCTAGTTGTTTGACGGCGGGTGTACATGTCTTCCTGTCTCCTGCTCATTGATCTGTCTATTAAAAATAGAAACAACATACATGTAATACATATTCAAGGCCAGAATGCATTACCTTGTGGCAAATTGTTTTCGTCGCTGTAATTAACTTCTAGAACAATGGCAGGATTAAACACATGCAAAACAAGCTAGGATTTCATTCTGAGCATGGTGAGTCCAATAAATAGCTGTGTGCAGCAAAGGGCACTACAAAGAAGTATGTGTAAGTTCATGGTTATGATAATTCTGTACAGATGCACATAAAACCGAGGCATAAACAAAGTCAGATTGTTAAAATTATTATTGCTACTGCTGTTATTATTGGTTGAATGCTTGCAAAATTAGTAAATAGTAAAAGAGTCTTATGACAGACACTTGCAGTCTTGTGATGGACATCACAGTAATGAAGTGAAATGAACTCAGTGAACTTAGCTTTCTAACAAATATCCACATCAAACAAAATGGGTGTACTTTGTGGGAGACAAAGAAGATGAGATTTAATGACAGTCTCTGATGAGGACACCTACTTGTGCATGGCAGAGACTATGATTAAACAAGCTCAGTGCAACCTTTCAATGGGAATAATTTCACCTGAAAAGGACTTATGTCATCTGGCCAAACCCTTCACTCAAATTTTAAGTATCAGATCTGGTTGCTCTTGTCCTATCAAGTTTTTAAAATCACTAAGTACGGATTTTCCACAGTCTGTCTGGGCAACTTGCTCCAGATTCTGATGACTTTTATTCAGAAAATATTTTTCATACTATCTGCTTGTAGTTTCCCATGTGGCAAATGGTGTCTGTTGTCTCTTGCCCTTACGCTGTGTATCTATATTAGTTTGTGTCTCTAAGCTCCCACTATGAAGCAGCAATCAGTTACCCCTGCTGTACTTTTCCAGACTGAACAAACCCCATCCTTTCTGCTCTTCTATGTACATCACGTGCTTCAGGTTTTTATCCATCTTGGCAACTACCCACTAGACTCGCTTCTGTATGGCAATGTCTTTCTTGTATAGGGAAGCCCAAAGCTTGACACAATACTCCAGATGGGGTCTTACTAGTGCAATGCACAGAAGAATAATCAATTTCCTTGAGTTGCTGGTTAGATTTGCAGTAAGTCAGTCCAATAACCCAATGGAGAACTGGTGACTCAAGTTCAAATTGTTGTCTAGAAGATCAGCAGGTTGCTCTAGAAGTGCTTGTTTCTCCTGAAGGATTATTAAGGGAGTCCAGAGGACAAATTCACACCTTAATACTGCAGGAATCAGCATCTGAACAGAGGTATCTCACTGTTTCCAAACCTAAACCAAATAAACCTATAAATATTTTTAAGAACATAAATTTAAGCACATGATTAACACATAAGTCACTACATTGCTACAAAACAGAACAATGTTACAATAAAAAATATTCAAAGACGCACTTTTTTTGTGGGATCAGACTTCTTTTAATGAGAGACTACCATGTAATATCCAATTAATTAATAAGGCTTATAATCTGGTGTTTCATCTAACAAACTACACATTTTTTCTTCATTATTACTTAGTCAAGTGCAATTCTGAGAGTTTCACTATGCTTAAAATTCAAAAGGATTCTCAAGTTAAAATGAAATAAATATATGCATGTGTACCATTCTAGGTTTTTCAAATTCTAACCTTCACTGTTTACAGTCTGAAGCTTGGAACAAATTAGACTTGCGTCTTCATATTTTGGGTCATGGATAGTATAGTCAAAAGGGATCTTCTTAACTGTCTCCAAATCTGGCCATGTATCTCCAGGCTGATGGTAGCATTGATCAGACTCTTCCTTCATGTCTATGAAAGTATTGAAAAATAAAAAATAATGGAATTAAAATTGTAAATGTTATTTATATTTTAATAGAAGGTTTTGCTACACCTACAATTCTTGCATCATTTTTTCTTTAATCATTTTTATGAAGCAATATTATTATGCTTAAAGAGGTGCACCTTTGAACAAATGTACCTCATACCTCAATGCAATTCTGGCTTTTAAACCTTGACAATCTTACTGGAGCAGTGAACAACACAGAATATGCAGAAGAATTACTGCTTGAATAAACAAGCCTCCAGAAGCAAATATTTTTATATCAAGAACTTACTAATGTTGATTTCTTCCTCATCATAAACATCCACTTCTGTCAGCCTGATCAGCATTCTGGACAAAATACTGAGGAACTGCAGATAGGCACCTGTTTTCCCTATCTGTAAATATATAAACCAGAACATACAAAAGTAAACTTTAATTTTCATCTGGAAATTGTGGCTGCAGTGAGACTAAATATTAATATTGAGTGTTTGCATATCCCTATACTTGTGTATGCCTAAGCATAAATGACATACTTAAATGCTCAGCACTTTTGTGTCCTCTATGCAGGAAATTAGTTTGGAAAATGCATTTTGTATCACAGGTCTAATTACAAACCAACAAACTATAATTTTCTCTCTTTCTCATATAGTTGCTACATTGGCAATGAATTTTTTAAAGTCCATATAAGCTCATAAAATGTTCCAAAAAACTCCTCAAGTGACAAAATAACTAAAGAATTACTTCAACTCTTTCATAATTGTACACCAGCTATCCTGAAGAAAGAGGTGTCAGACCTCCATTGGAGAATTTGTTCTGGCCATGTCCACTCCTGGAGGATGTGGCACATGTAATAATTTGTTATTTCACCTCTTGTGCTGAAAATATATTATTTTCCTTCCACTGTTTTCAAATTACCTTTTAAAAACCTATTCTAAAATTACCCTAAGATTGTCATTTTAACTTTTCTTTTTCACCTCACCAATGCAAACTATGTATTTCCATTTCCTTACACCCAGTCATATTATTGTCCTGTTATAGTTTTTTCAGCTGAAAGTGTAAGCCACAGCCAGTGAATTTACTCAGTTAATTGCTTTGTGTCTTCCAGGTAAAGTTTGTAGATGGTAATATCATGTCACATCTAAGCATTTTTTCATTTTCCCTCAACATTTGAGGCTTTGAAGATGAAATAAGAGCAGGTAAACATTTGCTTTTATCAAAGTTCAGTGTTTGTAGCTTTTAGTAAATCAGACTGCAAAGAGCTGTTTGCCAAGAGTGGAAAAGGGTACCATTTTCCCTGTTGAGAGCAAAACGAGCCTTTCAGATAGACTCAGTAGACCGTGTGCTAGCAAACAACTCCATGTTATCCAGGGGTAATACAGAAAAAAAAAAAGTGACTTTGAATAAATTAGAGCATGGGCTATCGTCCACCCGAGGACCAGATGTTTCTGGCTCCCAGTCTGGGTTTTCATATAAAATCCATTGGGGTTGATGAGAATCTTTCTACTGACCTTGGAATAAGGCTCTAAGCTTCACTGGAATAGCTATTCGTTGGTAAACAAGACAAAAAAAAATCTTATCTCCCCACATCTAGGCAAACTATCATACTTTGTTCTATTAGAAAATATTTTCTACATTTTTTCTCACATACGAGATTACCTTTATATACCATTATGAACGTTTTCTTTTTAAGTGCCTCCCACCATCATTTGATGAAGCAGAGAGACAAATTGGTAACAGTACACAGCAGTCATTCCTAATCTGTTTGAAGTATGTACTTGGAACTGTCAACAAATCAACAGGCTGAAAACCTAATTTTCCCTTTTGGTAACCAATTAAAACTTGTTCTACCAAAATAATGTATTTTTCTTTCCCTTGGAAAACAGGTTTTCACCAATGGTTTTCAAGAATATATCTGGGGTCAGCAGGCTACCACTGCGTGGTATTTATACAAAAGATAGCAATTGTCAATTGACTCAAATATACAAAGCTGTCGGGTCACAAATTGAAAATGTTGAAAACACAGTCCCTAACCAGGAAACTAAAACATGCACTTTTGATATTCCATGCATCACGTCTTACCTAATCTCATAATCTGCCACATAAAAACTGTCCAAGACAGTACTATGGGCTTTATGAACTGCAAGGTATTAGCAGCACTGTCTGGAAAATGCTGATGGGAGTGGGCAGGAAGCTCTCATTTTGAGAATGTTTCTCTGCTAGCAGAGAGCTCAGGCTGAACACAGAACAACATCCGTGTTTTGACACCACACAAACACATTTGCCTGTATTTTCTGCTGAAGAAATTGTCAAATACAGAAGACTTCTTTGAGCTCATTTACAGAACAAGATTCAAAAGAAAAATGTCTTTTTATTGACAATCAATGTTTACTCCAGAAGAGATGAACCTTGAACAACTGAATTTGTAGCATGCCCAGATAGGTAAATTTAATAATATTGGGTTTTGTGTACCATCTCTAGACAAAATGGAACTGCACAGAGTATTCTGCTTGTTTGAAAGTACTGAGGAGCTGTCACTAAACACAACTTCCAGATCTCTCCAAAGAGTTCTTGTCTCATATGTCACCACTCTTCTTTTGGATCAGTTTTTTCAGCATCTGCAAAGAGATCCTGCAAGCAGGACAAGGTACTTTGGGGCCAGACATTCTCAAATATTGGAAGTATTACTCCAATTTGTTTCTGGATATCTGAATTTGGAATACAGAAGTCTGATGAATTAGACTTTGAAGAAGAAAATCACAGAAGACTAAAAAGCAAAAATCTTAAATTTTTTGAAAATTTGTGGTATCTAAGGAATGTAGGTCCTGCAAAGATTTAGTATATTGCTTTCTATTTTCATCCTAAATGCAAGGCATGATTTGGTCTATGAGACACTAAGAATATGTTTACTCTGCAGTTCTTCTACTCAGAAGAATGTAGCTGTACATGTGCCAGAGGAAAGAATATGAATTCAAAGTCTTCCTGCAGAAAATTCCAGAGGCTGAAGGTCCAGTTTTTGTGTCAAAGACCCAGTGCCTACAGGAGTAAAAAGCTATTCAAAGATTTTGACTACTGAACTGTACTTTCCATAGATAACTATTTAAAAAAAA
>VXAV01011889.1:88199-100255 GCA_013399715.1 Alectura lathami
GAAAGAACGAAAGAACGAAAGAACGAAAGAACGAAAGAAAGAAAGAAAGAAAGAAAGAAAGAAAGAAAGAAAGAAAAAAAAAAGAAAGAAAGAAAGAAAAGAGAACAAACTAAGAATCAGAGACAGAGAGACTCCAGTGTCAGAGAAATCAGATGTGTGCCTCCACACTTATTCACAGAAAGGTCATCCAAAGGTGCTGTTGTAGTAGGTCTAACAGTAAGGAGTTTCTTTTTTTAAAAAACTTGTTGCAGACACCAGACATCAGCACCACTGGAAGTACTCTATTATTCTTACATGTTGCTAGAAAGTACCATCTGATATCAATCTTCACATTTGGAGAAATATGCGGAAATAATTCCATAAGGCTTCTCTATTTTAATTTCCAGGTGAGGTAGTTCTTCACATACCACAGCAGTGGTTTTCAGACTGTGGTCTGCGAACCAGTGTTGATTCATAGAAAATATGCTGATGGTCCACAGACAGCTGGTCAAATGGTGCTGGCTCTTCTTGTTTCCACTTGCTATGTTCTGCTAAAAGACATCTAACAAAAGATATATTAAATATTTCCCTAATACTTTTATTACATTAGAAGAATGGCATACAAGCCCATTGTAATAAGATTTTAGTAAGAGTAGAGGAAATCCACATACTATGGGCAGCAGTTTTCTTCTGCAGGAAGCGTCCTAAGGTGTGTCTCATTCCGAGAGAACTCCTGTGCCCAGGACTGGGCAGTTACTTACAAACCTTGAGCAGCTTCCATGCCTATGGAAAATGCTAGTTCTAGGTTGTAATACTCCGTTATAAAAACAAAAGGAGAAAATTTTGATTTGCAGTTTGGAGAACTCTAAGATAGATGTTTCTAAGAAAAATATTTGAGTGAATTTAGACTTCTTGATAGGCCTTTTGTTCAATGCTGCATTTTTACCAATTTTAGCTATGATGCTTGTTCATACTCACTAACCAATGTCTTAGATGGTAAGCTAACTTAGAGATGCCTACACAGATCTTTCTATATCTATTCAGTTTTTGCTGCATCTCCTAAAGCCTGCCTTAACAATAATGCATGTATTGCCTTCTAATGTACATATTTGTCCTTGTAAAAATGCATCAAGTTTAACCTCTTATTTTACAGGTAACAGATTTTTTCTGTAAAAAAACATCTGCAGGAGTGACCTGTAGTAATGACGGAAGAGGATGGATTAAAACAGCAGAACTGAAAGGAAGTATCATAATAAAACCACAGAGATTAAATAAACTAATTGCTGTATAAAAATGTATCTGCTTTTAGAGGAATCCAAAATTTAAGATTCTCCTTTTCAGGATTTATCTACAGCTTATAAAGCAGAAATTCTCAGAAGTCGTTAAGGGTTCAAAATAACAGACTTGCTTCCAGTCTGAAGCTACAAAGAAAGAAAAAAGAAATGTTAGAAGAGTACAGTGGGAAGTCTGCAATGGCCTTTCATTCCAAAGGATGTGCTCAGACCACTGCTTAACTTAGCCCACTGTTTTATTAGTATTATATTAATTGGTAATATTAGTATTATATTAATTGGTGTCAAGAGGTGTCTCTCAGGATCAGAATAACCTGGAGTTCACAGGAGTTTAATCACCTGTGTGGATAGATGAAAAGTAGTCACATGGCAGAACATTTTGACCAGTTCAGAGGGTAAAATGTCTATGAAAGAAAAGTATACTTTGTGTCAAGTTTTCTTTCGGTGTTGATTTCATATTTTTCATTCTAACCAACAAATTGCTTGCTGATTTGAATTTTAGTAAAGTAACTGCTGCCTAATAAAGAAAACAACCACGTCCTAATTTTTGAGAAAGATAATACTGTAGAAATTTAACACTTTGGCTGAGATGATATCAAAACTTAAATAGGTACTGTCCAATAATTATGTGTTTTTTTTTTTTTTATTGAGAAGATGNGTTTTTTTTTTTTTATTGAGAAGATGCCACATTTTTCTGCCTATCTCTCTTCATGCATTAATCGTAAGTCCATATAATTACCCATATAGTTAATATCATCAATCACACATGAACAAAACTTATTTCAGTCAGGAAAATGATTTCTTCCCCAAAAGAGAAGGAGAATTCTGATTTCTGTAAATTTTATGTCCTTGAAGAGATCCAGTACTGTTATTCTTTAACCCAGTAAGCAACCAACATACTTTTAGAGCTCTTTTTTTGGGGGGGCATACAGGAGTTTTTAGGACTTTGGAAATTTTAAATAGTGAAGGAGGCAAAGCTGCTTTTTTCCACATCGTGAAATAAAGATATATCTGTGAATTGTGACATTATGAAAAACACATTATGACCAATTTTGTCTGTGAGTTTGTTCTGTGTTAAACAGTCATATTCAGGAAAAAAAAAAAAAAAGAGGGAATACAAATCGAATATACATGTGAAGAGTGTCTTTCAGGAACTGATCTAACTGGATGCCCCAACGCAACACCAGGAAATAACCTGCACTGTGGAGACAGCTGGAGAAGGGATAGAATTTCATGTAAAGAACGTGATATCAATGGTGAAATTCAGTGCCTGTAGGAGCCTAATTCCATATTTGAAAAAAAAAAAAAGTTTCACTTGATAGTAAAAAGTGGTGAATACCATATACCATACCCTGGAAGGGAGCCAAGGAATAAGCAAGCTGTCTGTCTCAAAGTAACTAGCTAAATGTCATGTATCATATGTGTTAAACAACAAATCCTTCTCACAGATGTGTAGTATGCTCTTGGAAGTCTCTGAATGACTCTTCTGAGAAACACAGGTTTACATCTGTAACCCTAAACCACATGCTTTATGATCAAGTGAGCACTAAAGCAGTATTTACTTATCAGTAAATCTGAATATTTAGGGTGTCATTGGGAATAGTGTCTTTGTGGCTTTTGATGTGTATACATACAAAATTCTATGAAAAATTGTCACAGCTTATGGGTTTTTATTTTTTTGAGACTGAAATTGAAAATCTGTTCTGAATGTGTTAGGTTTTGGGCTGCAGCTTAATATGACATTCATTTTCTTGATTATGTAACACCTCAATCGTTGGCAAACACACGCAATCTAGACCACAGGAATCAAGAGTAGTGTAAAACTTCTAATCAGAGTACTTTGTAGAATGCTTTAGACATTAAAACAACATTTGCAGGAAGTTTCAGTTTGAAAAGCCCATTTATGCCCTTCCTACTTCACTACACCATACATATGGAAGTACAATGGAACAAAATATTTAATGAATAGCAATACAGAGTTTCCTTTTCCAATGGATAGGCATAGAAGGGTGGATCATGTGGCAAGTTAAGTCAGTAACTATCTTTAGATGAATTATTTTGGTCAATACTAGAATAACTGGAAACACAAATCTTGGCTTGGTTTGATTTATCCTTTCTGCTTTCTGAAGTTCACAGGATGTATGTATGTCCTCAACAGGCATGTGGTCTCATTGCTTGGTACTTCAGCAGAACATGACAGGCACAATACTACCCTTAGCATGTGACATGTGCATTGAACTAGGAGACACCTGGCTCAGATATAAGGGCCAAATATCCTCAGAAAAATTAAAAGGCAAGGAAGGAACTTTTTAGGGCAATACCCATTTCCATACATCTTTTGAAATAAATGTTAAAACTCTTGGGTCAGCTACTCGTCTTGTAAATACAGTTCTGCTAATGTTGAACAGACCTTCTTGCATGTGCTATCTACAACAGCTTCTATTTCTGTCTGTCACGTGGAAGAAACAGAGAAAATATCATAACTGCAAACTCCCAACTATCTGTAGACTGATCATGAGAAAGCGGTTTTGTGCAGGTCTCTGATCTTCATTTAAAATGTAAATGCTTATTCATCTTTAACAAACAGAAATGATATATGAAATCTATCTTCTGAGCAAACTCTCTTTTAAGTTGTTTTAAAGGAGAGAGACTGACAGAAGATGAATACGGCTCCAGCCTCATAGTCTTTGAACTCAGACTAACAGTAAAGAAAGATTATTTTATTAGAAGGGAATTAGGAAATAAGGAAATAAAACATAAGCAACTTACTGTCCATGAAAAAAATGTTTCAAATACAAATAACATTAACTAATCTATTTTTGGAGATTATGATAAAACTAAACAAAATAAATGAATGTTAATACCTTGCTCTTATTACACACCTGTGGTGGCCCACTCAACAGCAGCCTTCTTGGGTGAAAGGTGTCCATTCTGCCCTCACTTCTGTTATTGTAGTCCATGTGGATTGGCTTGGGCACCGTCCACTGGCGGTAGTATAAAGACTGCTCCGTGCAGGTCATCATCTTACTCATCAGAGGTCGAAAAGAACTTGCCCACATAACGGAATGATAAGGCAAGAGGGAAGATGATTTGGGAAGTCCACTGCTGTCCGTAGAAGTAATAAGGTCATAAACCAGTTTGGGCAGGAAAACTATGGGAGGCTGTTTTGATGCTTTGGTCATGGAGCACTGAGAGGTCTGCAGGATGAAGGAGTTATGAGTAGGTGCAGAGGAGGAAGAAGTGGAGGAGAACGGTGAGGAGGATGAGGAGGTGATGGAAATTTGGGCACTTTTTATGTTTTGTTTTGTATCCAGTTGCTCAGTTCCCGGTGTTAAGTGTTTGCTAATTGTTGTTTGTGCCCCCTTGTCTACTTTCTGCTTCTGCCTTTCATGGTTATTTGTAGTTTCTTCAGTGCTGGTACTTGGTACTTGGTGGGGGGATTTTGCTCTGTCTCCTGCTGTTACTAAAGGAGGAGATGACTCACTGCAGAATGCTGTAACTAAAAGAAAAACTCTATTTCAATACAGTGCAACAATCTCAGCTAGTCGATGCCATAGTTAAACACTGATAAATTACTTAGATACTTGCCAAACAATCCAGCCCCACCCCAGTTCCTGTTATCTTTCACCTTACACATACAGGAAGTCTTAACAAGATTAGTTGGAGCATTTGTCTCGAAGTAGCAAGTGCCTTTCCACAAACTAAAGTGCATATAACGGTGTCAGTGATTGTCCTGTCCTCTCCTTCCCTCCTCCATTCTCTGCTTGACTCAGGAGTTCATCAGCTACCATCATCACTCAAGACCACTACAAAATTATGCAAACTTTTGTTTAAAAGGGTGTAAGAAAATACGTACACACGGGCTCTTAGCACATCCGAGGACAGAAATGTTCACCCAGACTGACGTCTAGAAACAGTCCTCACTCAGCTCTGTGTCAGCTCTGATTTGTCACTCATGTTTGTGACGCTGAGGCACATAGTCTGACATAATACAACCTGGCTCTCAAGGCTCTGGTGCTATGAATCCATTCATGCAGCTTTTGGACAGCTCAGAGCAGAAATTGAACTCACCAACGCTGGCCTTGACCATCATACAGATGTATCTCACAGCTGATTGTCAGTTCTCTGAAAGTGGTATATTTTTACCTTATATATATAACTATTAAGATTTCGTGAGAGTTTAAGGCCGCATTTTAAGTGGCTCTGAGCACCTTTAATTCTCAATGACTTCCAAAAAGGAGATGGAAATACTGTGCAATCCTCAGAGTGGACTGAGAACTGGTTGGGGAATCAGTCTCCAAGTGGTAGTAAGAATATCTGTCTGAAGCTAAACATAGGTAAAAGCAGTGAAAACAATGTCTCTGTTCTCAAAAAACAAACCAGCCCAAATTCTGAACTAATAGAAGTCCATAATTTCTATTGGTCTCAAGAAATAGTAAGAAATACTAGTTGCATATATTAATCTAAAGCAGCCAGCAAATGACATTAGCAATAAAGATAAAAATATCACCAGTAGTATGAAAGGTTTCAAGAAACCACTATAACATCCTGCAGGATATCAGTATCCCAGAGAGCAAGCAAAAAGGAAAAGGAAAAGAGAAAAAAAAAAAACACCATTGTGGCTGTGGAAAAAAAAAAATCATAGCCAAATATATATGTTAGCATGGTGAAAACTAGAAAACTACAATTAGATCAAAAAGATGTTATTGTCACTGACAAACCACAATATGATTTGAAAAGCTGCAGGACATTGTAACTTCTAGATAGTTATGGTCCAATTTATATTCTGCACTTTTAGTCAACTCTCCCCCTAATATTACCTGCATTAGAAAGCACGCAAATAAACTTATCAGACAAAAAGATCCGCTAGTTCTTAACATTGCCTCATGCCTTCTGCATCAATTTCCAGATTAAAAAGGAAACAAAGATTAAAAAAAAAAAAATGATCCACCTCTAAAGCAGCATCCAAACAGTGCAAATTTAATGAGTGAACATTCCAGAGCAAAACCAAAAAGATAAAAACATAAGACTGAGAATTCTCCTACAGATTTTCAAAAGATTGTTTAAGAATGAAAGGCATGTTTTCTTCTTCATAAATCATCACAGCTTCAGTAAACACGCTCTACTAAGTGAGGATTCATACCTCAGTATCGCCCATTAAAGAAGTGCCTGTTTTAGGTAGCACACCCTATGATGACTTTTCAAGCAAGAAAACATCTTATTTCTTATATTAGGAAGTCTGATTGTTAAAATTGCTTGTTTGTTTTTTAAAGTTATCTTTCGTGACCTCATTAAAATAGGCCTTGCCAAAAGCTTTGTGATTTATGCCTTCTATTCCTTCTCTAACGAGCTGAACAAGAGATCTCTTTTCTATCCTAAACGTAACTTAGTAGAGATGAGCTTAGGGTCTTACTGGAAGCTTTTGAAGAGAGAGATGAAGATGCAGAGTCATGTGAATGAGATCTTTCTCTTTTCAGAGGACTTCTCTTTTCTGAAGTAGAACCTGTTTAATGAACGGTAGTAGAGAAAAACAAAAGAAAGCTTAAGTAAGCCTGTACGAAGTTATGGCTATATTGTTGAAATAAGGAGAAGCACACGAGTTTGTCTGGATTTTATCCTCATTATGACACTGTTCACGGTGTGGAGAGTATCTGTTCCTACCACGCAGTATTGGATCAGCCTACAGTCTAATCTAACTGTGCTGAGCTGCAATAGCTTCACGAAACCAATTCTGCTGCCAGGAGCTGGCAATTTCTAGGCAGGTCTCAGCCATGTTTTACCTTTCATACCCATGCCTTAGTTTTCTCACTAATCCACCGCCAGGGAAACCTACTGACAACAAGCACTATTTTGTCAGTGCATTGCGAAATTATCTCCTACCCCTTACCTTACAGCCCTATGGACAAAGTATATCTCAGCTTTTGGTGATCATAGCCATACTTAGCCCCCAAGGACATTTGCTTGAGGCTCCTAGCTTAGGCTTCTACATCAAGGTGTTTGTTGCTGTACAGTTTAGCCACAACAAACAGAGACATAAGCACTGCTCTATCATCTTAGTTGCTTAGAATTGGCCTCTGGAGGAGCATACCATGCTTCATGCACCAGGAAAGAAGCCTTATATCTCAGATGCCTAACTTCAGTGCACCTTTGACTCAGATCACATATAATCTTGGCTTACTTCAGCTAAATGGACAGAAGTATTCATCACACCTGAAGTAGGCCTCTATTGTAGACAGTCTGAGTATGACCATAGGTATTTCATTCCTACATCAAAAGGAGATATTTGATCAAAGTAAATTTTTCTGCTCTGCTTGTTCTGCTCTCTTTAATATCAATGAGTAAGAGCCCAATAAATGAGCAGTAACCAGCTCTCCTCTTCCTCCTTATAATATACAAAGGGAAATGAAAGCAAGCTGTTTGAGCTTTAACTAACCTACAGGGATAAAAATTCCTCGTTTTCCACAGTTGCAAGGCAAAACAGACAGTAAAGAAAAAGTTTTAAGCAATTAATGATATCTCATAACATCCATTAAATAAAAAATCCAGTTTCTGGGTAAGCTGTTGCTGTATTTTTACACACATATGTATTTTTAGTTGCTCTCTTAAGGAAGTATAAACTCACCAACTCAACCATTTCAATTTGAATTCACGAACAGTACCCAGGAGTACTTGAAAGTTACTACATTCAGACATATGTTCTAGCCATGCTATTTAATTCTTTACAAAGCAGAGACTATTCAGCTTGACTCAGTAGTCCCCTTGGGAGGAATCTTCAGCACATTATGGAAGCACAGGTTAGGCAGCTTCAGGGAGTTTTGGTGGAGGTGTCCCTGCTGCGAGGTTGCTGCTCCCCAGCTGGCGCAGCCCACACCTCCCTGCTGTGGGAGTGCTGCACAGCACAGCCTCTGAGCAGCGAGTGCCGGAGTTTCTCTGCACGGCTGCAAGAACACACAGGGCGAAGGAGGGAGTGAAGGAGGGAGAGAGAAGGAGGGAGACAATAAGCAGAGAAATCAGAAATGCAGCAGCAGGACTGTGACACTGAAATGCCACAGCTGCTGCAGCCCTGGGCAGGGAGCAAGGAAGGGTGAGAGAACAGCGAGAGAGAACAGTGGTTCACCAAGATAAAGCGAGAGTGAGGAGCAGAGGTAGCTCGGTAAGGCTAACTCCAGAAACCTTCATTCACTAGATACTACAGATAATCCTGCTGTTTCTAATACAACTCAATCACTTTGCAGCTTCTTTTATTATCACTACTAGCAATACCTTCTGTTGCTATTTCTTCATCCTCGTTATCAGTGCTGCTCAGTTTCTCTGGGTCACTTTCTAACACATCGTTCACAACTGCTTTCTCCGTGTGAATTTCTGAGCTCACAAAGTATGCTGCCAAACCAAGCTCTTGCTCCAAGCTTGTCCTTACTAAAGAAGATGAATTTATTAAACGTAGGTCACAGTATCTCAGTGATCTGGAGAGAAACAGATGGGGTTGTATGAAAACTCACTGCACTCTATTTCTTTTCCAGACACAGCTGAATGGAATTTTTTTTAATGATCTGCTTAAACTACAGATGAGATAGAATACAGTAGGTCTTTTGTGCTTAGTAAATTTACCATTATGGTACATACAGTTTTATTATTCTTAATCCAGTTAAGCAGCTTAATCTAGTGCACTGAATGTTAGCACCAACATGAGAAAAAAGAATCATTTGGGCTGTAAGCCTAGCACACAGAGTGGGATTCAACTGAACACACAAAAGCATTTAGTGCTATTGTGGTGGCCCCAGGGCATCCTGTCTGCCTTCCAGCTTCAACCCCACAAGGCATGGACCTCTCCACACGTTTTGGTGCACCTGTGCCAGCATCTTGCAGATATTTCACCTGCTCTGAGGTATCTAAAGTAGCTATACTTCTTTTTTTTTTTTTTTTCTTTTTTTTTTACATATCCTTACACTGGAACAACTCTCATAATATTTTAAAGTTACTGATATCTTGCTATAAGCAGGAGGTTATTATAATATTGTTTTGTATTTATGATATAAAAATGGCCAAATAATAGAAAAGAAATGCCTTGACATGAAAATCTATTTTCTTCTTCCACAAGTACATAAACAGTTAATTTTTTAACCATTTGGTAAGCAATGGATAAGAAACTTCCTCTGGCAAAATACAGGATCTTCTTACCGTGGCAAAGACTCCCCTTGCGGATCCATACCACTAAATATTAATATACAAGGCAAACCTTCCAGTTCCAAATAGGTCTGTGGCCTCCAATCTACATCTTCAATTTTCTGCCAGACCTGGATAAGAGACAGTGTTGGACATAATGGTACGGCACAAATAAAAATACATTTTATCACCCATTGTATGAATTGATTTGTGCAGTGGATGGATGTTCCAGCAAGGCAAGCCACACAGCAAAGCCAACTTCAACATAGGTAGACTGCACAATTCCTATAGAGCTACAGGCGGCAATCTGCCTGTTGTAAACCCGAGGAGATTGGGACAGTGTGTTCTGGTATGAAAAAATCTCTCTGCCTCCCAGCTGCACAACACTAAGGCTAGGGCATACATGGAGAGATCAGACAATAAAGATGAGTAGGAGCATCTGGGGAGAGACGTGTTCAGAGGGTTACTTCTTGTGGAAGATAAAGTATGAGTCCTGGGAGGGAAATGAGCTTGGAATGAAACTTTTTCACCTTAGAGGAATAGCAGGAAGCTGGAAATATTCAACATGCATATACCACTGTCCTCATTAATACCCTCTGGACACTCTTGCTCTCCACCAAAGTTGTCAGTTTTCTGAACAGCTTAATGAGAAGTTTGATAACAAGATTTGTCATTTGAATGTTTAACATCAGGCTGTACTGCTTCACTCACACCAGCCAGTACTTTCTGCTGTGAGACTGACCTACAGATAAGGAATACACAGCAGGAAAAACAGTATGACAGTTCAGCTTCTGACATTTGTACATTTACCCCTGCTGTACATGTCTGGGAAGACAAAAAGGGTGTGATTCAGAATACTGATTTTTCACAAAAAGTTACTTGTAACAGAATGAGATTG
Organism: Alectura lathami; assembly: GCA_013399715.1. Lineage (NCBI taxonomy): Eukaryota > Metazoa > Chordata > Aves > Galliformes > Megapodiidae > Alectura > Alectura lathami. Next base: position 98,532 of record VXAV01011889.1, read on the forward strand.
GAATTAGGCCCTGGATGTCAAATGACTTTGTCTAACATGAAATTAGGGACAGTACAGAGTGTAATATACATTTTTGCTTTGGCGATCAGATGGTAATTTTACGAAAAACAGGGAAATATCTGAGGTTTTTGTTACACAGATGACCCAAGATTCTGGACGTAAAGGATATAAATGAATCCATGAAACAACACGTGATCCAGAAAGAATAAAGCCCACAGCTGTGAAATCCAGAGTGTTCTAGGACCCATAGCTGGCATCACTGATTTGGTGCCTTTATGCCATCTGCTGGTGAGAAGAATAATATAAATCTCAACTGGTCACGGATGACCAGTCATTGCACTACAATGACTTTGTGAGAAAACTGTGAGAATTTTATATTTGCCTGTTTTCCGTATGGCTATAAATAAAAGCAGTTCAGCTGTTTTGGAGGGTTGCTGCTGGAAGCCAAGTTCTAACTGTGTTAGTTAATATTCAGCTGAGTAGCCAGAACATAACCGTAAGTAGGACAGTAAAGGAATCACAGATGATTTGTCTGAAGATAAAAGTCGTGCTCCTTGCAGTCATTTTGAGTTCTACTAGTAAGAACCACACTTCAACTCACGGCCACATCTCTCACCAATAAAATCTCCCCACCTACCCATCTAACGAAGCTTCTCAGTATGTCTCATTCTGCAAGTTACCTTTAGTTGCTCCACAAAGTGCTTCCCTATTGTGATTCCAGAATTAGGATTTCCCAAGATTATTTCAAAGTTATCTTCAAGGGCTAGTCTTTCCCTTACATTATACAGACGTTCATATGCCACTGCAGCCAGCGGGGTACATGGAATTCTCAGCACTACCATGAGGCCGTGACCACTAGGACATTGTCTTGAAGAGTTTATTAGGTTCTGGGTGATTTCCAGAGTTTCAACTGAGGTGTAATTCTTCATCTGAGAAAGACCACACACTGCCATCATAGCTGCAGAATAATGTTGTATGAGGACAAAAGTCCTTATCACTGCACTGTGTAACCTGGGAAACCTGAAATAAAGAGTGAATTAAACTGTGAAGTACTAAAGTGAAAAAGCTAATGTTCTCCAAAATACAGTATATTCAGGATTTTCTCCTGTAAAGAACCCTTCATATTTACTGTACAACAGAATCTCACCAAATTACAGTTGGATAGTCCTTGCAATACATCATTTCACAACCAGAATTGATGTTGCCTCTCTATATTGCTCAGAAAGGATTTAATAAGCAAGTGGTTCAGTAACATTACATCACTTCAAGTTACCAATACTTCACTGCTGTTACAAAATTTATCACAGAATATTTGCTAACGCACTCAGTAATACCATCAATCACAACGAATGCACTTGTCAATGAGAACTGTACACTTCAGGACATTATCATCAGGGTTTTCTCTCTTGCATTCTTACCAAAGCCCTTCCAAAGCAGATCCCAAAGAGATCATCCACAGCTGCATGCATTCACGTAATGTGTCATTACACCTTTGCAGTGATTCCAGAATTGCTTCACAGGGACCAAGGAAAACTAACTGTTGATGCATTTTCAAGCTGTGATGACGCTCTTAAGTTTTTACCACTGATTCAAGTGCACCAAACTTAGTGATATTAATGTCCTTGTCTTTGTGGTCCATTTAGCAGAATACACACATTTTACACAACAAAATCAGTCAGGGTCAGCAAGTGGTAATATTGGACAAAAGTAGTAATACCTTTGAA
>VXAV01011890.1:2049-25481 GCA_013399715.1 Alectura lathami
TCACTTTAACAATATCTGCTGGCATTACTCAGCAGCACAGAACTACTAACAGATTTATCTCAGGAAATTCCTCTCACAGCAAGACTCTCACCAAAGCCCACTAAACCCATGACATTCAGGAGATAAACTATGGAATTTGTTGAACTGATAAAGAAAACAAAAAGTAAAGCAAGATATTTTACACAAATTAGGGTAATAAACCTTCTTAAATGAAATCTAGAGAGTTGTTTTTTATTAAAACAAGCACAATTCCATTTCTCATACTTATCTGAATTATCCTGACTTTCTCATCCCAAAAGATTATTTTAATCAAATTATGGCTTTTATGATCAAATAATCTTGTAGTCTCTAGGGCAGATTATTCTTTCAGTGATGCTGGTATAATATGGCATATCTCGTTTGCAATCAGCAGTATTGTGCTGAATTGATGCTAATCAAGCCAATAATCCTAGAATCTAACTTTATCATCCCACAAAGACAACAGTAGGAATAATTTCACAGATTCCAGTTAATAACACTAATTTAATATCTTTCAGTTGCAGACCAAAAATGCTTCTGTTAAGCAGAGATACACAAACCTGATGCTTACAATAGGGGATTGCTTGAAGGCTGTTGAATTTGTCTCATTGTCTCTGGACAAGAAAAAGTGTCAAGTTTCTTCTATTACGTGAGAGAAATAGTTCTCATAAGAAAGATAAGGGTCAAACACCCACGAATTTTCCATCCTGATACTTCTGTTCTACACTAGCAGCAGTCTTAAATGCTTCTACTCAGAAAAGATCATGTCGAGATTTGTACATATAAGGCAGTCTTGGAATCTTTGCTTTTATTCAGTCAAGCACCAAGATAATCCGCAGGGAATAAAACTGCAGCACTCTTAGGGTAAATAACAGCAAGAAAACTTTGCGAAGGTCTATTGCAGTCCTGATGGAGGGCTTGTTTACTGGAATGTTTATCTTCTGTTTTCCAACTGTACCAGTTGGTCTAATAAAACAAGATACATCTGCATATAAAACTTGTCTTATTCAGATACTTTGATCATCATGGTTATAGCCATGATATAGCCTCCCTTAAGTAGTGCCCAGTGAAAGGATGAGAAGCAATGGGCACAAACCAAAACACAAGAGGCTTCCTCTGAGCATCAGGCAGCACTTGTGCTGTGCAGGTGACTGAGTGCTGGCACAGGTTGCCCAGGGAGGCAATAAAGTCTCCTCCTTGGAGATCTTCAAAACTTGCCTGGACATAGTCCTGGGCACCCTACTGTAGGGTTGGACCAGGTTGTCTCCAGAGATCCCTTCCACCTAAACTATTCTGGGATTCTGTGACAGGAAAAACACCTACAAAGTTTCCCCAACAATTCTCTGGCAGGGTCATTAGTTTTGGGGGCTAGGAGACGAAAATGGAAGCAAGTTGTTACTATATTACAGTATCTTCTAAAACTATTTGAGTCTTCTTCCATTCTCCTGCTCTTAGCCAGACAATACATTATTGTATGTATAACTCAATAAACTAAAGAAGCCATTTTCCTAGACGTTGGATACTTCCATATTGTAACTTGCATTAACAGCCTCTATGTTTTTATATTTCTACAGATTTTCAGCTCATCATAAACATTTAACAAGAGGTAAACCTATGAAGTATTTCTTTATGCCAAAATCCTCACACATTCTGTTACTTCCTGAATCTATATTTTATTTTTGCACTTAAAAATTAGGGCATAAAATCAGATATATAGGTTCAGATATACAAATATCTGGAGCATCAGCAGAAGTTAGAGGAAAAAAGAAAACAAATGTTTTAAGGGATTCTGAATTCCTGTTTTTTATTGCAAAGCTGAGGGACATTCAACTTGGAGTTGATCCATCTCTGTTGTTAACCACAACAGAGTAAGTCTGCATCCTAGGCTACATTCATCCCATTTGGTAAAACTGTGCCACACAGTGAACTTTGAGAATGTCATTACTGCTTCCTTGTCAACATAAACTCTGTCATGGGTTTGTTCCACATCAAGAAGAAATCCTGTTGGCTTTGTTGCATTCCACACATTCACAGACCCAATCACTGACAAGATTGGGCTCCCTTCACCCTACGCAGTTTTCTAATCATAATACACAGGCCATAACCCTGAAATCACACCAGGTAAACAAGATATGCCTTAATTCCATACTATGAAGCCACCATCTGATAGAAAAATAAAATAAAATAAAATAAAATAAAATAAAATAAAATAAAATAAAATAAAATAAATCAAGGAAAGAGCCTAGACAGAGCAGGTAGGAGAGTGCTAAGATTACGTGGANATTCACCTTGTACTCAGGGCCCTCAAACCTGTCCTGGCCCAATCTCATTTAATTGTATTGTTATTGTTTATGATAATAGGAACCTATAAGAACTGTATGTGCTTTTTCTCACATGAATAATAAAGAATATGAGCGTGAAAGCATGACAGTACTGATATCAGCCTCCAAACTTTCATTGGGTTAACCAAAACATTTCACGTTGGGTATATATTCCAACTTTTGTGTGTAACTAAGTTGACTGGACATCTCAAAGGTGCATCGTTTCTTACAGGGCAGACTATTTGTCTAATGGGGATACAAATCTGTCTGCTGCACAGAAACACTGTGAGGATTGATTAGTTAATAACTTGAAAGCACTATAGGAGTGAGTAGCACTGTGGTATATAAATGCTAAGTATTGGCATTTTCTTTTACAAAAGTATTTCAAGAGAATCTGACAGGTTCATAACGATGCTCTTAAACATGAATACTATATATGAGCATCTGATTTTGCAGTACTGCACATGGTGCTTAGGAGAAATATTATGATAGTATTATCTGAGATCAATTGCTGTTTTTGAGAACAAAATATTGGCAGCAAATGAGATTTGGTGAAGTATTCTCAGCAGATCATTTTTGAAGTGTAACTATTCCTTGGCTGTAGTTTGCTGCAGTTTTCATTTTCTTTATTCTTATACAGAAGGGCTGTGTGGAATGAGACTTCCTCCAGTGGCATGAGAGACCAGAGATAGGACAATACCTTCTATCCATCCTCAACACAAGGTTGCTTTGTCAAGATCTTTGTTTGTGTAGCTGTGCTCTGCAGCGGTTACTCTTCAAGACATTAAGAAGTCTGAGGTGTATGTAAGGGGAGGGACCTAATTCTTCTTCCTGTCTGCTGTGAGCTCTGTTCAGAGTGCATAGAGGGATAGCAAATCTCCCTACATAACAGATACGGGAAAAAAAGCACCTACAGAAGACTGATAAAAGTTAGAGGCTTAAAACTAATGTTTGAATACACCATTCTCACCGAGGTCTCAGGTTTCTTCCAGTGACCTGGACCCTGCTGAGGGACCACATGCCCAAGGGCTGAGCCTTGTTCTAGGACAGAAGTGCACAGGGGCTTAGATGTCATGAAGCTCAGGGCCACAGCGTAGAGAACCAGAAAGCAGAGAAATCCCTGTGCCATGCAGAAATCTGTGGGTGAGGCCTGTATTCATCTTACTGCACAGATTCACTTCAAAGAGGAGCCCAAACATACTAGACTCCTGCAATGTAACTAGGAAAGATAAATATCCTGTCTGTCCATCCTTGCTGTAATAGATGCTACCTCTCCTTTGAGGAGAGAGCTGAACAACTCCTGAATTGACTGAGGAATTGCTGCAGCCTGTAGCCCAGCATATTAAACAGAACAGGGTTGGTTTATTTTCCTGCACGAGGCTATAAACCATGCAATTCAGGAACTTCGTAACTGGTCATAAAGCTGCTGCCAGCTGTAAGCCTGTGTGCCTCATTCAGAAGAGCACAAGAGAGAGTTGTGATATAAATCCTTTTCAATTCCACCAGTACAGTCCAACCCCACATACAAGTGATTTTGCTAAACGAGGGTACTGCTGAACAAAAGGTCTCCAGAAAGAGTGACAGCCAATCTGCACACTACATCTTTCCCAATTGACTATAGAGGGAATCAAGGACAAATTCGTTTATAACTCTGGATGTATTTGGAATGAATGCAAATACGTATTGCTTAAGTTAGCCAGACTCAGAGATTGCAACTCGGTTGGATTTTTTTTAAACCCAAGAACAAGACTGCCAGCCTTAATTACAGTGGTTACTACTGCAATTTGTGTGCTATACAGAGGAATGTGTTTTAATGACCCTCACTCTAATCTTCAGTAGTTTTACATGCTCTGGCTGTAAAAAGTTCACACTAATAAAAGAAAAATTCCTAGCATTTGTTTTAATAGTTTTTGCTTTCCTGTCTTGTTTCTCAGATATTGCATAGAACATTTTATTCTTCCTGAAAACGGTTATGATCCCCCCGTGTGTGATATTAAACAATCATGCTGTAATCAATGCTATTAAATCTGAAGTATCTCTTGTGCCTCCAGATATTGATTCTACTCTGTTCATCTATTTCAATTTTGTAAAACAGTGCATTATTTTCTGTCGGTGGGATCAATCTTCAGGCACTGATTATCACCAACATTTGTATCATCTAGAAAATCAGAAGAGAACTAGGCACACATAATATTCTTAAGCTTTCTCCCATGCTGACAAAATTAGATATGTGGCTGTAAAAGTTCATGAGATCTCCACACAAACACACAACAACGTGTTTTGTGTGTTGCTTTCCCAAGAATTCTTCTTCCAGTGTAACTGAGGCTATAATTTAGCCTACAATATTCTGCTCATTGCACTTACTTCAGAGACAGAGTTGGTTGCTCAATTGTGTGATTATTTTCAGAACAACCTCTAACATCAGAGACATTCTGTGCTTAATTCCAGACTACAGCAGTCACCTTTTTATCAGTTTTCCCAGGTAATCTAAAGGTGGACTCTGAGGCAAGCACTCCAGAACAAATTTCTTTTTGTGTTTGCATTTTCTGGAAAAGCTGTTGAGTCAGAGCTCTGACTGGTGAAGATCACAGCTTTTGGAAAAAGCTGTATCATGGGACTACATCTGCAAAATTAACTGTACCACTGTGGCTATTGCATTGCAGTTGACTGTCTGCCACAGTAGTGCAACCGCAACCTCTAAAAGTTGAGGAAATGCAAAGCAAAAGCTAAGTGGTGGGGCAATGTGGAAGACTCAGGAGGGAAACTGGCAATAAACAGGCATGAAATGTAGGCAAGACCACTGAAGTATATCTTAGTTAAAAGTTCTTGGATAGTCTCTGGTGAGAAAAGCTGTATAGCTGTAGCTATTTAGTAAGAAAGAAATGGCAAAAGCATATAGCAAGCTAATTTGTCAGTGTCACACATGCAACAGACAGATGACTTTCATCAGAAAGAGGCAATGATTTATCCCAGATCTGAACAGACTTGAAATCAGGGTGTACTTCAGTATTAGGTGGTTTCAGGCTTTGCTGAGTGTGCAACAATCAACAGTTATTCCTTTTGGATGGAGAAGAGACGTTCCTGAATTGATGAAAGATTTCTGTTCAGGCTGCAAACAACAAAAGAGGAGAGCCCAGACACATTATTACACTCAAACAAATTCTGATTCACTAAAATATGTGTCAATATCTGTCATATGAGGTATTATGAGCCTAGGATGACCCTTCCTTAACCAGACGATATGATGATGTATAAGCTATTTTTAAAACTTGTAAAACACGTCAGTATTAGCTGTAATAATTCAAAAGCTGTAATAATAATTCAAAGCTGTAATAATTCAATGTTCATGGAATAAATTATTTGTATTGGTTAAAAATTAGTTTATCTTTGGAAACATGAAAATGTTTCCTAAAAATAATGCAAATTTTAAAATATTTTGCTGTTTACTCTGATTAAATCTCATGTTTACTGTCAATTAAAGATTTTTACAGGAAATCTAAAAGAAATTATATTCAGACTATATTAGGTAGTTTTCTATGTTAGCAATTTGAAATTGTGGTCTGGTTTGACTCAAAGACAGATTACAAGTTAAACTGTTTTAAATATGAAACCATGGGATATCATTTATTAAGCTAACTCTTAGAATAATATAATCATAGAGATATTGTTCCCTGTAGAAGTTTTATAATGCACATGAAGTACTTTAAGTTATGAAAGAGCCATGCGCATTTTCAAAAATCCTAAAAAATTAGTTTGCAGTATATAATAAAGCAGTCTAATTGTTCCCTCAAAGTATGAACTCAGTGTTTGGTAATGTTCTCAGCAGGTGAGTGAAAAAGGCATGTCACAGTGTGTGTATTTCTGTTTGTGTGTGTTAATATTCATATTGCTTTTCAAATACTGCAGGGTTATCTGAAATTTACCAGAAATAGTGCTAGAATATATTAAATAAAAGGACAAACAGAAATTGAAGAAGTCAGTGCACAATCAACCTTTGAGATATAATTGAAATTATTACTTCCGATCTTCTGAAATGAATTTCTAATCTGGCTTTCCATATGATCCAGCAAAAATCTTAGCCAGTGATAATGCCGTCAAGATGGAAATATAGCTCAACATCACTTGGTTAATATTTCATTAACTGGTGAGATCACCAACAAAAAATATTAAGTCTGTTCTTACTTGCAAAGAGATTATGCCATACAATTCAGGATTTTAAACCAGACTAGGTTTTTTGTTTGTTTTTGCTGGGAAGAGAGAAGGAGGGGTGAGAGAGTTTGTAGCAAACAATGCCTGGAATGGAAACAAATTCATAACATTACCTATTCGGGCACTGCCTTCAGCTTTGAGTGGATTTTCCCTCCTAACATTGTGCAAACCTTGTCAGTCTTCACAGTGAACACATTATTCACAGACAGTACAAATACCAGAAGCAAGCAGTCTGCCAGCAGCACACTGTTCTGAATTTTCCTTTCACCTCCTTCCAGGACATCAACTCATGCCATGAAGATTGAGAATCCTTATTCCTGATTTTAGTCCTTATGGACGTGCATTGGAAAACCAGCAGCAATGAATAAAATCAGTCTTAATCTGATATTCAAGAGTGGCAATTGATGGAGAGATTAAATTTTCTCTCTGAATACCAAGAACAGGCACTTGGAAGAGGTTTTTAAAGCCAGACTGACTACACCAAAACTTCCGGAGACCTGCTACCAGGAGACGCACATGCTAACTAGCACACAAGCACTCACCTCTTAGCATGTTTTCTGTCTCTATTGAACTTAGCCAAATCGGAGACATTCAAAATGAAATTTTCAGCAAGAATACAGAAATGTCTTCGCAAGCCCTTTTAATAACGAAGTCGTAGTATTTATGTTAGACACTTTCTCTAGATGCTGTGGTCATCAGCTACAGGAGACCTTATTTCTCTGCTCATTATGCATTCCCTCATCCTTTCACTCCGCCTGTCCACATATATCCCTATATTGCAGGATAGATGAAGGAAGGCAAAAAGAAAGTAACGCACGGAGGAAGGAAGGTTGGAAGAATTTCAAATTTTCATCACATTTCTGATTTCAAGTTCCTCAAAGAATTTTCCACTCACTCTTTTTCTGTCTTTTGCCTGCTTCAGTTTGCCAGTTTACTTTTCTTCACCAGGTTATTACCCAGCTATTACAGTTTTCAGTCTGCAGTTCTGCTTTTGTTTTTCTTTTTCTTTTTCTTTTTCTTTGTTTTCAGAGTGATTGATACTACTTCAACAGTAGCCTTAGTGTTGACTTCAGTGGAAGTGGAATTAACCCCCTAATTATGGAAAACTTGTATTTATCTTACAGATTATGGTTTTGGCTTATAATTCCACACAAACATACAGTTTTGTGTGCATGTCTTTACCAAGTATGCGTATGTAAGCATATGGAAAAGTGACAAAGTTACATTCCAAAGCAGATGTCCTGAAATTTATGGTGTTTCCATTTTTTTTTGTTTATTCATTGAATTCTTATACTTTTGAAAAAAGTTAGTAATAATAATAGCTCTTTTCCCTGAGAAAGTTTACTAAAACAATACATAATTTCAACATTTTCCAATTAAATGTGTTTTAAAGCTTCTGAGTACAATGTTCCCTTATTCCCATTTGCAAATCTATTACTACATAAAATGAAATAACACTACATTAAAAATGTACACATTTTTGTTACCCAACTCGTAATTTCATAACACTTTCTGCTTCCAGGAATAACTCTGATAACTACCAACAATAAACGTTGTTTGCCACTTGATTTTTATTCCCCAAAAGCAAAACTTTTTAAAAAATCCCTTGAACAATGACATCTGCAGCACAATCTGTTGTGCAGTTATTTTTTTGGATACAACAAACAGCAAATAACTCATTATCCAGACTGAGTCATCAAGCTAGATAAAGAGCAGCTTGCACCCAAGTAGTGCTTTCTGTCTATTGCTGAGGTACTAACCCTCTTCCATTCGGAGTCTTATTTTGCAGTCTACTTTGGGTCAGCCTTTTGCCTTGTATTGTCCATTTGCCATACCTGCCTGTTAACCTGTGACATGTTTTCATGTTTTCACTTGAGGGTTGGTTAGGATTATTGAAGCCATCTTGGGGCCCTTTGTGATAGGATTGTGCTGGTGTAGTGCCAATAGAAATAGCTCCTCAGGTGGTCCACTGACTTCTCTGATTGAAGACAAAAGTGTCTGATGACCCTTGGAAACTTGGTGGAGAACTATTAGGCAAAAATGGGCAATGCTGGACATTCAATAGGTGGGATGTTCCCATCTCTCAAAGAAGCAAGTGGTTTAGCCCCTGTTCAATTGTTTGAGGGATACAGGCAGGCTGGTAACAACAGACAAGGAGAAGGATAAGATGTTCAACAATTTCTTTGCCTTAATCTTCAACAACTGCTTTTCATGCATCCCTCTAGTGGATGGGTTGAAAGGTGGGCAGCTATGTCCCTCCCACTGTAAGTGAGGATCAGGTTCGCGACCACCTGAGGATCCTGAACATCCATAAGTCTATGGGTCCTGATGAGATGCATCCCAGAGTCCTGAAAGAATTGGCTGAAGCTGTGACCAAGTCAATCCCTATGACATTTGAGAAGGCATGACAGTCTGGTGAAGTCCCTGGCAGCTGGAAGAAAGGCAATGTTACACCCATGTTTAAGAAGGGTAGAAAGGATGACCCAGGGAAACTACCGACCTGTCAGCCTCACCTCTGTGCCGGGGAAGATCATGGAACAGATCCTCCTGGAAATTATGCTAAGGCACATGGAAGACAGGGAGGTGATGAGAGACAACTGGCATGGCTGCACGAAGAGCAAGCTCTGTCTGACCAACCTTGTGGCCTTCTACGATCGTGTAACTGCATCGGTGGACAAGAGAAGAGTCACTGATGTCATCTGTCTGGACTTCAGGAAGGCATCTGACATGGTTCCCCATCACATCCTTCTCTCTAAACTGGAAGGATATGGATTTGATGGGTGGACTCTTCAATGGATGAGGAACTGGTTGCTAGATGGCATCCAGAGAGAGGTGATCAATGGCTCAATGTCTGGATGGAAATCAGTGATGAGTGCTGTCCCTCAGGGTTCCATTCTGGGACAAATAATCTTCAATATCTTCATCAATGACATCGACAGCAGAATCGAGTGCACCCTCAGCAAGTATGTGGATGACAGCAAGCTGTGTGGTGCAGTCGATAAGCCTGAGGGACGGGATGCCACCCAGAGAGACCTAGATAGGCTGGAGCAGTGGGCCCAGGCTAACATCACGAGATTCAGCAAAGCAAAATGCAAGGTCTGGCACCTGGGTCACAGCAACCCCCACTATCAATACAAGCTGGGGGATGCAAGGATTGAGCAGAGCCCTGCCGAAAGGGACTTGGAGGTACTGGTGGATGACAAGCTGGACATGAGCCAGCAGTGTGCCCTCGCAGCCCAGAAAGCCAACCGCATCCTGGGCTGCATCCAAAGAAGCGTGGCCAGCAGGGCAAGGGAGGTGATCCTGCCCCTCTGCTCTGTGCTGGTGAGACCCCACCTGGAGTGCTGTGCCCAGATGGGGAGTGCTCAGGACAGGAGAGACATGGACCTGTAGGAGCGTGTCCAGAGGAGGGCCACAAAAATGATCCAAGGGCTGGAACACCTCCCTTGTGAGGACAGGCTGAGAGAGTTGGGGCTGTTCAGTCTGGGGAAGAGAAGGCTCCTGGGAGACCGGATAGCAGCCTTTCAATATCTAAAGGGAGGCTAGAGGAAAGAAGGAGACTCTTTAGCAGGGTCTGTGTGATAAGACTAGGGGAAATTGTTTCAAATTGAGAGAGGGGAGATTTAAACTAGATAAAAGGAAAAAGGTTTTTGCGATAGGGTGGTGAAGCACTGGAACAGGTTGCCTAGAGAGGTGGTGGATGCCTTGTCCCTGTAGACCTCCAAGGTCAGGCTGGACCTCAGGCTCTGAGCAACCTGATCCAGCTGTAGGCTGTCCCTGTTCACTGCAGGGGAGTTGGACTAGATGACCTTTAAATGTCCCTTCCAACTCAGACAATTCTATGATTCTATGTGTGTAACATCCAGGTGTGCGAGAGGCATTGAACATTGAAGCATGCAGTTTTTTGAGAATCTGGATTGTGCTGTGCCAAGACTCATATTTTTCAGAAATTTAGATTGAAAGATGATTAGGTCTATTTTCCCCCAGGTAACACTAAGTAGCATATTCACCTCAAACTAACATGTAGCTGATATTTTAGACTACCAGTGAGACAGAGTTTGAGTATATCAGTCACACTTTAGTTTAATGTGATCAGCTTCACAACAATTCTTATTTGACTCAAATAAATGATCCAGTTTCTATTTACAGTCTTTTAACTCATAATGTTTATATACCACTTGCAATCTAACACAGTTGTTATTGTCAATTTTAATTAGAAAATGTCTACTGTCTTATTACAAACTTAATTGGCATTAATGTACAATATAAATTATAGCTACTCATTCTAGTTCAGCTGGAGATTTCCTGGAGCTCTAAAATATCTGTCCTATGAATTTCTGGAGAAACAAATACAGAAGTATTATCAAATATTTCTTCTAATTTGTCTGCAACTATTTCTATTTTTTATCATGGTTTTGTGTTGTGGTTCTTTGTTATGGTCTGGACAGCAAATATTTATTGTAGATAAGTTAGAGAATAAGAATCAAATATGAATTGCAATTTTAATGTCAATCAGGACAAGATCCTGCTAGAACAAATATCATGCAAATTAAGGAGTCATACGATGGTATTGCCTTCTAAAAATATATCATTTCTGATAAAAAGAGTATTTAGCTGAAGATTTACTGAGCCTCAGATTATTTCAGCACCATGGAAATGATGTCTGAAACCAGTGACGTGCATAACAAAGGAGTATGCATCACTTAAATCTGGAAACAGGACCTATATACAACTGCCATGATGCAGAGAATTATTGCTGGCACTCTGAGGTGCAGAATAACTTAAGCAAATTAAGAACATTAAATCCTGAGCGATTTTCAAATTGTTTCCATTTACTTTTCTCAAATTGATAAGTATACAAATAGAATAAAAACAAAGCTGCCACATTTCCGATGCTTCTTTATTTTAAAAATTGCTAATCATTAATTAGAAGTGATATAATCAGATATAACAGTTCTTCAAAGGGCTTTCATAACTAAAGATATATTTGCCAAAATAAATGGAGAAAATGACCTTATAACTGATGCAGCAAAAGACACATTTGGGAAGTTTCTAGAGTACGTAGATTAGCAATGAGGAGATGAGCAAGCAGTGCTGTTGTGTTGTATTTATCTCTGTAACTATTTTGGTATTTTCGTGATGACGAAATCCTATTTTTCAAAATTTAGGAAAACCAGCAAATTATAATATGATTTCCTTCAGATTACCCCAGCAGTAACACTGATTTCTGGGGAACTAAATTAGGTGGGAAAACTAAATTACTGAAAGTTGTCGTGGAGAAGATGATCTGCCCAACAAATGCTATTATGGAGTGAAAATTAAAAAAAAAAAAAAAGAGAAAAAAAAACAGGGTAGGGAAGGTGGTATTTGCAGTGGCAGGGGTAGTCGTGTACGATGGCTGTGGGTACGTACAAATTCTTTGAAACAGCAAATCAAGCTGGTGAAGTATTGAAGCAAGTGAGGGACATTTCAGTCCTGTATCTGTAAATGAGAATGAGATCTTGGATGGGTATGGTTTTGTATTTGGTATTGTATATGAGGAGACAGACACTCTGAGGATTATGAGGACTGTGATTACCTGAAATTTTAAGAGGACATGGAGTCAGAAAAAGGAAAAGAAAATTAAGGATTTCAACAGTTCTTGGATCAAAGTACTGCCAGATTGTTGCAGGATTAGAAAAGGGCATTCAAAATATGAAACAAACAAAAAAAAATGGATCTGGAGAAGGAGATTTGTCTTATATTAGCTCTGCTGTCATAAACAAAGAGGTTCAGAGTTATTGTGAATACACAGAAGCAGATGGCAAAAAACTATACCTGCCCAAAGAGAAGTTTGCAAATACACACCAAAAAAAAAAAAAAAAAAAAGTTGGAAGGATGGGGAGGGACAAGCACTAATTTAACATATTTTCATATACTGGCTTTACATACCACTTATCTGTCGTACTGCTACTTGTTTATAAAAGTCACCTTGCTGACACATGGAAATGGTGACATGCTGGGACGAAGCATGTGTTTCCATGGCTGAAACTATCTAGTGTGGACCCAGAGGGATACTTTTTCCAGGCACCAGAAGATCTTACCAGTTTTGAATCATATCTGCCCATAAAAGAAGGAAGTTGTGGAGGAGGACATATAAACTCCTGTGCTTTGAAAAGTTTACTCTTAATCCCTTCTGGATTGTGAACTGCTTTCAATGAAAAACTAGCACCTAAACTGAAGGCAAGCAAAACACAGAAAACTACCTGTACTTCCACGGTGAAATAACATGCACTTGAATTATATCTACAGTTATGATTTTATGTAAAGAATATTCTTTCTCCATTTATAAAGAATACTTAGTGACTAAAAGAAACTCCTGAAGTAAATAAAAGCTACAAGCATAAGTGCTTGTAGTTCCTAAAGAATTATCCTTTTGAGGAGCAGCTGACAGCTTGAAAAGCCTCCACTCTCTCCAGCAAAATCCCTTGTGTTTTGTAGGTAGCGTATACCGGTCGCTTTGTGTTTGCTGTTCTTCCACAATGCACATTTTTGATCTTGGTGCAATTTCCATGGCTGAAGCTCTACCCATACTAACATCATCAATAAGTAATGTACAAAGCAGAGTCTGAGTAGCAGTGCTAAACACAATCTTTTCTGTTGAGTGCACTGGTGTAATCGCAAGTGCTGTATGTGATTGGTGATAGGTAACTGTGGTGAATGTAAGAGGGCCTACATTAGTGAGTCACTAAGGATGGACATCGCCTACTTGCTCAAAAAGACCTGGAGCTTGGCTAGCATGGAGATGAGAAGGTCTGTGCCTTTTTGCCTGGGTGTTCTAGGAAGTTCTGACTACCTAACAAATTGGAAAAGACATCTTTGGGGTTTATTTGAAGTATGTATTTGTTGTACATGAAATAAGTGTAAAAGTATAGGAAAAACACTCACATACTTAGCTACAGCTATCACTTGGAGTCTTCCTCAGCTGCTTTAGCCTATTCAGTTAGGAAAACGGCGCCTTAGTTTCAATTCCTTCCCAAGGATGGCAGGACCTGAAGAGATTTTGGTCGTTTTTTTCTTTGAGTCCCTCTTCATTATGAATAACAGCTGCTCCTTCTACTTTGGGTAACTTGTCTGCTCAGGCCCACAACACAATCCCAGATTTCTGTTTATTTTCACATTACTTCTCCACTATGAAGGCAGGCTGAGAGAGTTGGGGTTGTTCAGCCTGGAGAAGAGAAGGCTCCAGGGGGACCTGATAGCGGCCTTCCAGTACCTGAAGGGGGCCTACAGGAGAGCTGGGGAGGGACTCTTCAGAAGGGCATGGAACGACAGAATGAGGAGTAATAGCTACAAAGTGAAAAAGGGGAGATTTAGGCTAGATATTAGGAAAATATTTCCTGTGAGGGTGGTGAGACACTGGAATAAGTTGCCCAGAGAGGCCGTGGATGTCCCCTCCCTGGAAGTGTTCAAGGCCAGGCTGGATGGGGCTCTGAGCAACCTGGTCTAGTGGGAGGTGTCCTTGCCCACAGCAGGGGGGTTGAACTAGATGATCTTGAACGTCCCTTCCAGCCCAAACCATTTTATGATTCTATGATTCTATGATTCTGATCTCTGTCAAGCCCAGCGCAAGATCCTCATGCATCTTGCAGCAAGTTCTGCTATATAACCTTCAAGTTGTTGTTCAGATATTTGTCATCCAAGCTTAGCCTGGGCCAATTCTTCAGTTTTAGCAGGGTTCTTTCATATCTGATTGCCAGCAGAAGTTGAGCCAAAAATATTTAATCTATGTAATGCTGGACACACATTTTTAAAGGGTAATCCTGGTTTCTATATTAGAAGTAGGTTGCTATGGAAATGCCAATGGAATTGAGCTGTGGTTTTGTGAGAGAGGATGAATATGCCTATGTTTACTTAATATTTTCTTTTGTGAAGTAATTTCAGATTTCATCCAAATGGAGATAAATGGTTCATCTAGAGTAGAAATAATGATTGATATCCACAGTTTCAATATTTTTCATTAGGTAGTGTATCTATTTGAGCTCTCTGAGCAGATAACTTAGATCACTTTGATGGGTCCTGAACACCTGAGCTATTTTTCTCCATGCCAGTCACTGGAGTTCTCAAAACATCATTGTCATTTATTGAATAAAACAAGCACAGGAATGTACAGACTATTTCAAAAAAACAACAAACATTCTGACTGTAATACCACCCCTTCAAGTCCACTCTTTTCCTGAGGATTATGCACTGAATTCTTTTCCCCCATCTCATCGTAAGGGGGTGAAAAAATTTTTCTACCTCCATTTGCACAATATTTGCTTCTTCTTGGTATGACTTTTCAGCCCTCCCTCTTCTGAGATTTCCTGATTGTCTGAAAACTATCACAAGCCTCTACAGCTGATAAACTGTCTTTTGAGGAAAGAAACCAGACTCTTGGTGTCATTACATTACTGTACTGCCTTTAAGGCTTTTCTTGGTCCTTTTGTTACGAGCTTTCAAAGTTGCAGTCTAATCACTGAAAAAGTAAAAAGATAAAAAGAGGAGAAAAGAAAAAGAGGAAAGGAAATGACGACTGAAATGAAGTCTACAATCTAAAATAGACAGAAGAAACTAGCCCCTATTACCAGCCTTAATAAGCAGTGGATAGTCAATATGGTCAGAAGCAGCACTACCCTGCTTGGCAGCAGGGAAAATGATTATGTTTTTTGCAGTCTGTAACTCAAGGAAGTAGGTATGGGAGAACCTGGCTAGAAAGGTTACCATCACAAGATAATTTCCTTCTACCCATGATTGACAGGTCTGGCATTGCCTCCAAACTGCATACAAGGTGAATTTTCCTCTGCAAAAAGACAGATAATGTTGAGTTTTTCAGGAAAATTCTGTATGTGAAGTCAGAAGTCTCCAAAACCTGGGCCAGGCTGCAGTGTTGACTCCTAAGATCTGCAGGTCTCCATGTCACATAACATTTTAATATGGCTGTGCTGTTTGAAGTGTGTAAGTCTGAGAGAGTACAAGAACAATTTACTTTTGTCCTCCTTCTTGTTTCCAATCCCTTCCCACAAGATGGAAGTACACATGATGCTTCTCGTGTGTTCCTCTCAAGAATTTAACCTATTTGATATAAAACTGGTGAACACAGCAGGTTACCCACCTCTTCTCTCTTCTTTCTCTCAAATAAAGCACTTGGCTGGGGCCAATTTGTAGCAGAATTCAGGGCAGAAGTCAAACCAGATCCATCATTGGCAGGAGGCCAGAGGAGCTTCAGAGGCAGAAGATCCCTTTCAGAGTTTCTTAGGATTGTCATTCCCACAGAACCCTGTCAGGCACCTGGCAATGGCTGCATCTCATCCAAGGTTTTAATCTTGTTCCACTGCCTCTTTCTCACAGCTGGAGTACCCTAGGCAGTTCTGTCTCTTCTTCCAGTCTGAATCAGGCTGTAGGGGCTTTTCTGCCTTCCTTGTGGACTCTGAAGGTCTACAGATCAAGGATTTATGCAGTGAAGGGCTCATAATTTTTTCTGTTTCCACTAGGCTTGTGATGGTCTAACTGAGAGAGTTTCTTTATGTCTTCATTATTTATTTCACAATGTATGCCCTTTAACAAATACATGTGTATAAAACAAGAAGGCAATACATGCCAAATATAATTCGGTCAAACTGTTGGGAAGGTATCCCAGTATAACCAAATCACTCCTAGCATACAGCTCAACAAAGACAAAGCCCCATGAAGCACTGAGTGTCTCTGAGTTTCCATAGACCTCACCATTTTGAATGATTAAGCCTGGGAGAGGCATATAGCCATGCACCATCTCCCATGATATGGAGGTGGCAAGCAGAGAGAATAGCCAGGTACCATTTTGCTTTCAAACATACAATGGAAAAGTCTGTTCCAGCTCCAAATAGTGTTCACTTTAAACTTCACATAGTTATTGCTCATCATAAATTTGCCTCTCACTAGCAGAAGTGTAGTTCTTTCAAACTGCATTGCATTGTTCTTTTCATGGAACTGTACTACACAATGTCATGGAGAAAGTGGAAACTGAGACATGGTGTAGTTGTATAGAGCCACCCAACATAGAAACACTTTTTTTTTCCAGAATTTTACAACTATAATTAAGCCATCAACCCACCTAAGAGAAATAAAACTGAGTCTTTTAATTAGCTTCTTGAATAGGAATAAAAGCTTCATTATTCTTAACTATACCAAGCTGAGAACATTATTAAAGTCTGAAAGAATAATGAATAACATGACAGGAAACACATTAGAGCATATGCAGGAATATATTTACCTATTAAGCAATCTGCATAAATATGCCTATTATTACTATCTAGGAAGACAAAAATATCAAAGGAAAGAATGAAAACAAAAGGACAATGTAGGTGAAGCTGTAAAGAAAATGATTTGAAGTCTGAGGTAGGGAACATATTTTTTTGTCAGTCAGTGTTGTTGAGCACTCAAGAGTTCAGCTGCTCTGCCAAAACTTGTCTAAGCTGCCTGAGTGTGTTGGCCTGTGTTTGCACTCACTACATTTTTTAACTTCATTGTGTCTGTTTTGGCTCCTAGGTTTTGCCTTTCTGAGGTATTTAAAGAAAGAACAAGCCTCTCCAGAAGCCATAGAACAAAACAGCTTAGGGAGGACTTTTGGATGAATTTCTCTGCTCTGAGTCTGTAGGGAGGATGAGTAATCTTTACAGGCTTTCAGAAATCGCTTGGCAAAAAGGGGGTGTTATTTTCCCTCTTTAGAAATAAAGCCAGGAGCACAGAAACATTTTCACAGCAGGCAAAACTGAAGGTATGTGTCTGATCATTCATAGCTGGATATGTAATCCCACAGTCCCAAATAAAGAATGTTCTGAAATTCAGATCCAGCAAAGCCTGTATTTCTGTGTTTGGGTTAAAGCTCATCCATAAGCTATTCCCACTTAGTAAAACTCATTAATTTCAGCTGTATTCAAACACATGCTTAAAAGGCTGTGCTGCTGCGGAGCAGATGCTGAAAATTCTTCACTCTATCAGAGGCTTGCCATNGCTCTGTAGCTACTGGATCCACTGTCCAAGAGAAGAGGAAGGGATGGTGGGCTGCTATTTCCTCACCCTGTTCCTCTCCTCTCCATTCTGTTATCTGCCAAACTTCTGCACAGTAGTGCTTGCTCTTTGCTGTACAAACGTGTCTGAATTAGTTCCCTGGACATCTAGCTGCACTCCAATGCAATAAAATCACATTTGTGCGAGCATCTGGGCAACTTTGCTGTAGCACAAGCTGAAGCAGAGGCAAGGAGAGCAGATATTAATTTTGTATCACAGGCTTCATGCAAATTCCTGCCTTTAATGGAGGTATGATATTTGGAAACTGAAAGACCAATAACTAAAACTTGTAAGGATACAGAGGAAGGAGAGTTGCCCCGTTTTCCATTCACAGAGTTATCAGATTTTGGGAAGAACATCTTCCAGAAGAAACTCACTCAAGAGCTGACCCCTCAACACTTGTGGTTGTCAACACTTGTTCTGGCTTTGAGAGGATTCTTAATCAGACCAATAACGTACCCTATCTTCTAACTGTAGGAAATTATATCTTGTACTTCAAGCTGAAAATAGGAGCACTTTGCTATTTACCTTTGGCATTTTTTTTTGCCTGTGAGATGAAGATGATTGTAGACAACAGTTTCATAGTAATTATATCTGCTTCACACATGAAAGTTTGATTTCTAGATTTTTTCTCTTTCTCCTGTTTATATTTTCCTTAAGAAGTTCTACAATTTTGTATACTTAAAATGCAGTTATTTCAATACATGCTTAATAAGGTTCAAGCAATTTCTGAAAATGTAATCTTCAATCCTAATTAACGTAATGGGATAGAACAACAAATGTATCAAATTTCATGCTTTTGATCCCAAAGGGGATCAGGAGATAAGGAGCTCTTGAAACAAAGATGTGATTAATTATATGAAGAAGAAAATGGAAATAATCAGATTCATGGAAATGAACTGTAAAGATGATATATGCTGAAAAACAAACAAGCTGGGATGAAAAGCTTGAAATATGGCTGTAATTAGCAGAAAGGAGGGATTGGAACTTGGAAAAATATACTGCCTGGTTTTATTTACTAGCCTTCAGCTAATGCTTTTCTCCAATCAGACAAAAATCTGGGAAAGAAAAAAATACTCATCCAGCAGTTCCAATTAAAATAAGCTGGGAAATGCTTTATTTTAATGTTATTTTAATATTGAATGCTTTTTTCTCCTTGATCTTGAAATGTTTTCTTTGACTTTTCCCTGTCCCAGGATGAAATAACCAGCCATCTCCTTACATTTTCCAGAAGAAATTGGCCCTAAATAAGTGAGTCTTTCCTGTATTCTCAGAATTTCTCATCCTGTCACCTTGTACTGATGACTTTGTTGCATTTTCTTTTCTGTCATATGCTGGGCCAACCTCAGCATCTCTAGCTGAGAGATACATGGTACACATTTTGCAGGTTGTCTAATTGCTCCGCTTCTGCTTGGTTTTCTGTTTCTTTTTCAGCTGTCTTTGCTTCCTGTCCTCCCTTAACTGTTGTGTGAAAAAATCCCAAAGTAAGAATTACCTCCTTCTTGTAAGACATGGCCAATAGTGTGGTATTTCTTGGATAATAAAACATGCAGCCATGAATAAGTGTCTCAGTACTTTCCCCTTAGTGTCATTCAGAACAACAGTGAAGTTGTCGTTTGAAAGGCCTTTCCTCAAATTTGTGAACATTGTGAATTAACTAGGATTTTCAAGATGACTAATGATTTTAAGGATAGAAATTAAATACATTAAAGGGAAGGAGAGAGGGATTTCTAATACAATACAGCATTACCCTTTGTAAGTCAGGCAAATCAAGGTATTGAATACTGGCCACCAAATATGAACTACCTTGACTACTGAAATACCTGGACTGTTAATATTCTTAGCTGTTCAGAACCCTTTCTGCTAGAGTCTGTCTCAAGATTTTTATCCAACTCTGATGGGCAAGTGAGGTCAGTGGCTTGTCTGCTCAGTAAAATATTTGCCTACTACTCTCTTTTCTACTGTAAGAATTACAATTCTAGTTGGCTTCTGGACAGAGCACTGATAAAGCATTGGTAGTTGGATTCCGGTGTCTTGTATTTCCTTCCTCCCTGTTTCTCACCCCTAGTGAGGAATGGATAAAGACTATCTCAAAAATGCAGAACGACTTTGCCCTATTAAATCTTCAGCAAATTTGTCCCAGAAATTCATTCTAACAGAAATTTTTTCATCACCAAGTATTCACAGGCCATTTGTTAGTAGTCTTATAGTAGCAGCATTGACTTTTAGCTTAAATAACTCATCTCCTTCCTTGGTGCTTACCTCCTGATCCATTTATAGTCAGCAATCGGATCTCCTCCCAGCCTTCATTTCATTGAAAAATTAATGCTGGATATTTTACAAAGAAATATGTTCGTTATAGTGTTATTAGTTTTTCTCCAATCTGCAACTGAGAAGGAGCAGATTCCCCCAGCGACATGGGGATTTCTTTTTCCAGGAACACTGCAGAAAACTCTCCAGCTCAGTAGCACTGTAAATCTTTAAAAATAGTTATCCAGAATAATTTCAAAACAGTTATGACAATGTTACTTGTTTCACGGAATGAAGTTGAATACCCAATATTTAGGTTAGGCAGGTTCTTGAAATATTTAAATCTGCAGCCCATTCTATGTCAGATGACTGAAACTGTCTTCTTAAATCATATTGAAATGGTAAACATCACCCATGGAGAGAGGAAAGCATGTGTAAATTTGGGGATCATTTGATGGTCTTCTGAGCATAAAAAATAAGCAATAAGTGTGCCAGAATCTGTGATGTTTCCTTCCTTTTATGGGAATTGGAGGAAATACATTGAAGAACTGGAGAAATTTCTCTCCGGTGTTCCTTAAATAGACATATTTTTTTCCTTTCCAATGAGT
Organism: Alectura lathami; assembly: GCA_013399715.1. NCBI lineage: Eukaryota > Metazoa > Chordata > Aves > Galliformes > Megapodiidae > Alectura > Alectura lathami. The sequence continues at coordinate 22,523 of VXAV01011890.1, forward strand.
ATCCAGAATATTACCCTGATATTCATGGATTTTTTTTCCAGTGTCACAATAATATTTTTCTGCCTCAGGTCCTCATAATATTTATGGTGTTGACAAGTTCTGAATACCAGCCTCTTCTGTGAAGACAAAATTGTATTATATTCCACTCTGTTGTATTTTACAATGATACAGCAATGCAGAAAAAAATAATTCGTGAGTAAAAAAAGTTCTCTAACAGTCAGAGAAATACTTTTTTTTTTTTTTTTTTTTATAAGAGCCAACAGCCTATAATATAAAAATTAACACTGCAAAGAATCATAAGCTGAAGGATCAGGCAGCAAGACAGAAGCATTATGTTCAAACACTTTTTGAATTAGAATTGCACATTATCTGTCTGAGAGTGGCTGTGCAGTGCAGCAAGATGTGTTATCTGTTAGAGAGCTATCAGAGACTACTTGAGTCAGCACTGCATCCACCAGCATCTGTTTCTGTCACAGATTTTTTAAAAAATCTAATACATAATGAAAAATGAGGGGAAAAGATTTTTGATGTTTGGATTGGGAAGGGAAATATAATAGTCTGTGTGCATTTGAAATATGTAAATGGTTTTATAGCTTGAACTGCTACACCGTGCCCACGAATTTAGACTTCTGGAGAGGGTTGTGCAGGGAAAAAAGGCCTACACATTGTCTGGATGGATATTGTTCAGGTTGTAAAAATTTTACACATCTGTGCACCTTTTCAAGCCTTTAAAATTATTAGTTAAAAATAATAAATAAGTCTCCAAAGAAAATAACTATTTTTACAGAATTTCAGGAACAAGTATGGCAACAAATCTCATAGGAAATGTTCTTATTCATTCATTAATAATTAAGGTGATTCCTAGGATCTCCCATTGTGCCAGTTGCCAATGTGATGGTTCTCAGCTGCATGATCTGCTATCTATCGTTTTAGCATGCCTTTTATTCCTCATTCTGAACAGTGGTAAATATTAGCGTGTCTAATTAGTATATTGTAAGAACAGATATTACACTGTTTACTATGCTAGCTAGCTAGAAGCTGTGGGAACACAATTACCCACTTGCTACCAGTACTCCTGGTGATACAAAAAAATATGGGAAAAAAACAAACAAACAAACAGAAGAAGCCTTGATGACTTTTGACATAGTGAGCTTGGACATGTTTCTTCACTGGGAGATACTGCATTAAAGACTTTGAAGATTTGAATAAATAAATAAATAAATAAAAATCTCGATTTTCTTTACACAGGTTTGAGGGACAGAGTTGGATACTAGTCTCAGTCCAACAGGTAATGGGGTCATCCATACATAAAACCAAGACAAGCAAGGAGAACGTCCATTGTTTTGTTTTGTCTCCAGAATTATATTACATACTTGTTATTCCATTTCAGTCAGGAATTGCATCGTTATATTGTGATCTCATTGAAACTGTTACATATTTTTACTGAAAATGATAAATTCTATACTCAGTGGTATTGATGTAAATCTGGGAAATTTCACAGACTTATCAGTATATAGATGAATAATAGGTAAGACCATGTGCTTGTCTCTAGAGGAAGAAATGTTTTAAAAAAAAATCTTTAAAAGCAAATGTTATCTCTTAGATAGCTAAAAACAGATGATAACTTTAAATCCTGATGCAATCTTCTCTTCAGGAAAAACTTCTACTGAGATTATCTACATTATATAGCCAAATAGATATGATTTACTATATAACAAGCCATGTGTGCCATCTTCACATTCGGCTCCACTGTTCGAGAAAATAAATTAGATTCCAGAATCTTTGTGCCCATTATAATGGTTTAGTATAAGAAGCCATTAATGCTGTGAATTATACTCACAGGTGTGAGCAACATGTAAGGATCTTGTTTTCCTCCCTTCATTCAGATGAACGTCAATTAGCTCAGTGATATTTACACTAATATTTTATTTATTGGGTGCAATTGTCCGTATATTTCAGAAAGAATGGAAATTACATTGATTCTTACAAGTGAAGGAATTAGATTTACCCACTGCTAACATTTCCCATGAGGTAGGGGAAGCGATATTCATAATTTTCTTCCATACAGGCAATAGAAGAGAAGGAATGTGGCATCTCAGATTAGCATGAGAAATAATTCTAAGGAAGGGGATAAAAATTCTGCTTTACAAGTACTGTCCTAAATGTGCTGTCCTAAAATAGCTGTAAAAATAACAACAACAACAAAAAATCATGATAAAATGAGCAACATTATAAATGAGCTGAGTGCACTGAGTAGTGTTGAGCTGAACTCAACTCTGTAGGATCTAGATTTATCTTGTGCAAAAGGAAAGATAGAGAGAGGGAGGAAGGAAAGGAGGAAGCTTGGGACTAAGGGAGGGAGGAAGGGAGGAAGGAAAGTTAGTTAATGTTCTGATCAGATTAACTACTCATTAAACTACATGCAGTACTGAGCTTCACGCAGATGCTGTGTCTTTGCAGTCTGCTTTGCAAGCTCTTAGTGAAACTGTCAAACACATCTCTGAGCCATGAACATCTCAAATCCACTTGAACAATTGAGATTAAAGTTGAGGATATGTAATTTCAAGTTATAGATTTATGGTTTAGCCCGATATTCCTTCATGTTTTGAAGATTTTGTATATAGGATTTCCATATCTACAGAGGAATTATGTATATTAAAGGATAACAAACATGAGTCCCACCGACATTTTGCAAAACACACTTTTTCCCTTTCACAGTTATTTTTTAGGGTTCTAACTATAACGGTTGTGGAAAATGTGAAGTGTCCTACAGTTTGAGAGGGTTTTGCACATAGTGGACTGGTAAATCTCTCTCTAATAAAGAGGGGCTTAAAGCATGTGATCATTGTAAAAGTTACCACTGGTTAATAAGGTGCTCATGTTTGGATTTTTCAGGAACTGTAAATAAACTGAATGATAATTAATAATGAATAAATAATTTTAAATGCTTTTTTTTTTT
>VXAV01011890.1:29157-43430 GCA_013399715.1 Alectura lathami
CTGTAGTTCCCCGGGTCTTCCTTTCTCCCTTTCTTAAAAATTGGAGTGATGTTTCCCTTTTTCCAGTCAGCGGGGACCTCACCTGACAGCCACGACTTTTCAAATATGATGGAGAGTTCCTCGGCAACCACATCAGCCAACTCCTTCAAGACCCTGAGATGCATCCCATCTGGCCCCATTGACTTGTAGACGTTCAGTCCCATAAGGTGGTCTCGGACTTACTCCGCTCTTACACTGGGAAGGATTTTGCTCCCCCCGTCCCCACTTGGATTTTCAGGGGCACAAGAGACCTGGGCAGCCTGACCAGCAGTGAAGACCGAGGCAAAGATCTCATTAAGTACCTCAGCCTTCTCCACATCAGAGGAGGCCAGTTCTCTCTTTCCATTCATCAGAGGGGGAACACTCTCCTTCACCTGCTTCTTCTGCCCTATGTAGCTAAATAAAAACTTCTTGTTGCTTTTCACGTCCCTCGCCAAGCTTAATTCTACCTGCGCCTTGGCCTTCCTGATCCCTTCCCTACATATCCTGACAGCAGATTCCTGGAAATGTTCGCACTTCATATACTTTCCATATTCTTGTAGTATTCCTACAGTGTTTGGCTGTCAGAGTACCCTGTTGTCCCGTCTGGGAAGAGAACAGCCCACAAGCAGCACACTAAGAGGCAGTCAGTATTCATACAGGTTAGGCACTTTTATATTTTTTGGTTACAGAAAGGTTTCTCTGAGTTGAGTGAAGATTTAGTAGCACCTTTTTGCCAGCTTTAAGGAGAAGACATTGAAGTTGCCCATAATATCATTATGCCATTAGGAACTGAATTGCTTAATTGACTAGTGATGGCAAAGCATTATGAAATGTAAAGTGCTCTGCACAGTGTTATTGTGAAGATTAAGACTGATTCTTTTAAAATTCTTTTCTCAGGGCTTGGATCTACTGATAAATTAGCTTATTTTATGAAGTTACTGAGCAGTAGCAGAGCTGCAATAGCCACCCTCATATGTACTCCTATCCATTAGCAGTAGTCTGATAATTACTTTTCACATAGCCTGTAGTAAAATTGCATTTGCTGCCCCTGTAACTGGGTTGATACTGCAAGACAGCATCAGGTGACTCTGAAAGAAACAGTCCTTCACTCTCCCCATTGCTATTCAGTCTCCATACCCTCTTTTCTTTACCTGATGAGGCATCCATATAATTTTGTAATAAAGAAAATGAGGGAATTAATCCAGCTGTATATATATATATATATATATATATATCTGAAGACTGGTTAGTTTTCACCTTCATCAGTTCTCTGATTTCATGTGAGGTTTGGGTATGATAATCCATGGACAAAAGGAAAGACGGCACTGCTTCCTTTAGTACCAGTGGTAGCTTGAAACACTGTGGCTCACCTTAACCTGAATTTGCCGTAGACCAGGAGATTAAAAAGTAAAGGAGATGTGTTTTCTTGATGCTTGCTAGGCTTAGTAGCTTAATAGTAATGATGAATACATACCATTCATAATGTTTTGGAAAGAGATGAACATAAGATGTAAGGCCTCACCTGGAGTACTGTGTCCAGGCCTGGGGCCCCCTAGTACAGAGGGGATGTGGAGTTGTTGGAGCGAGTCCAGAGGAGGGCCACCAAAATGATCAGAGGGCTGGAGAACCTCTCCTATGAGGAAAGGTTGAGGGAGTTGGGATGGTTCAGCTTGGAAAAGAGAAGGCTCTGGGGAGACCTCATTGCGGCCTTCCAATACTTGAAAGGAGCTTACAGGCAGGAGGGGGACCGACTTTTTACATGGGTGGATAATGGTAGATCAAGGGGGAATGGGCTAAAACCGAAAGAGGGGAGGTTGAGGTTGGACATCAGGAAGAAATTCTTCCCTGAGAGAGCGGTGAATTGCTGGCACAGGCTGCCCAGAGAAGTTGTGGCTGCCCCATCCCTGGCTGTGTTCAAGGCCAGGCTGGATGGGCTCCTGGGCAGTTTGATCTAGTGAGCTAGTGGTTGGCAGCCCTGTCCAAGCCAGGGGGTTGGAACTAGATGATCTTTGAGGTCCCTTCCTACCCAAGCCATTTTATGATTCCATTATTCTATGATAACATCTCTAATTTTATGCCATCAGTGTCTTTAACTATAAACGGAGATCTCACTAAGTCAACATTTTACAGATTTTTATTTTTAAATCCAAACATTCATGCATTTTTTGTTCTATTTGTCATATAGCGTCTGGGAAACAAAGGAAAAAAAGGTATTTACGTGAAAATAGTGCAGCTTTCCTTTGGACATAAAGCTGCTTATTTCGGCTTATTTTTAATATTTTAAAAATCATTTTTAACTAACAGAAAAGAGATACAATTATTTTATATAGACAAGTAAAGGTTCTCTGCATGCACTTATTGCATCTGTCTGTCTGAATTGTTTAAATGACAAGATGCAGGTTCTCATACAGCAAAGCATGTAGTCATAATGTTTGTACCTTAAATGATTTAAAGCACAAAAAGTGTGAATTATATTTGCAGTTCACTTCAGAAAATGTTAATAACTTTTTTAAAAATTGAAATCTCATTTTCGGTTTTATTAATTGATTTTCGAGATGTACAGCCTGAAATATTTCAATACTCATAAGTCCCAGACTTTAAGCCGAATTATTTGGCAGAGAACAAGGTAGTGGTAGGTATTATACACTTACGAAATATTTACCTAAAAAATGTTTTTATGTTTCTCCCAATCTGCAGATCATTAATTACCAGTTGCTTTGCCAAAGCCTGGATCACAGTTTAGCCCAGGCTCATCTGAAGCCAAACCAAGGGTTGTCCAACAAAACTTTCAGCTCTTGCACCGCATGTCTGTCTGCAGTTGTCTCTGCTCTGTTTTCAGTGCTGCTGGATGCAAAAGTTCCAGTCCACCATCATCCCAATGAATGTAAGGTACCCGCCAAAACCTTGAAACAACTGGTATCTATTTGACTTTGCTGTAACTCTCATGGTTGTTTCCTGTGAGTGAAGAATACGATTAGAAAGTTTTAGAAAAAAGTTTTCAATCTAAAGAGCAATAACATACAAGAAAAATAGGTGGAGGTTATAGAAAGGATTTTGTTATAGGAACAGCAGTGGTAGTAATCTAAAGCATCAGGACATCCTTCCTATAATAGAATATTTTGTTGTCACCAAGAGCTGACCAGCTGTATGCATGCTAACTAGCAGAAAATTACATGTTTAGATAAATTTCGATAAAGGACACTTAATCAGCATGGGTTCCTTGGAAACTGACAACAGATATTTAGCATTTTAGTTTTGACATATGCCCCAGACCAGCATGTGAATACCGCTTTGTGTATACTTGCTCTCTGTGCATTCATTTCTGCTACACAAAGAGCGTTTTGAAACACACCTTTAGTCACAGGTGGGTTGTTGTTAATTATGTCTGCATGACTGCTGTACATCTTGAAGATTTCTTATCACTTTTCCCACAGTGTGTCTTACCAGTTTTCTCACAGTATAATAAATTTAGTAATTTCTGTTTTTTTTTTTTTTTTTTTTTTTTTTTTTTGCCTGTGGACTGATGACAACTGAAATGGCTTTGCACTTTGTAAAGTCCTGTGAATTAGTATGTGTGAACAGCATGCTATAATTCTACAGCACTGAAATCATAGAATCATAGAATGGTTTGGATTGGAAGGGACCTTCAAGATCATCTAGTTCCAACTTTCTTGCCATGGGCAGGGACACCTCCTGCTAGACCATGTTCCTCAAAGTCCCATCCTGTCTAGCCTTGAACACTTCCAGGGAGGGGGTATCCACAGCCTCTCTGGGCAACCTGTTCCAGTGTCTCACTACCCTCACAGGAAAGAATTTTCTCCTAATATCTAGCCTAAATCTCCCCTTTTTCACTTTGTGGCCATTACCCCTCATTCTGTCATTCCATGCCCTTCTGAAGAGTCCCTTCCCAGCTCTCCTGTAGGCCCCCTTCAGGTACTCAGATGTCGCTATCAGGTCCCCCCAGAGCCTTCTCTTCTCCAGGCTGAACAACCCCAACTGCCTCAGCCTGCCTTCATAGGAGAGGTGTTCCAGCCCTCTGATCATCTTTGTGGCTCTCCTCTGGACCCCCTCCAACACCTCGATATCCTTCTTGTGTTGGAGGCCCCAGAACTGGACGCAGTACTCCAGATGGGGTCTCACAAGAGCAGAGTAGAGGGGCAGAATCACCTCCCTCACCCTCCTGATGCAGCCCAGGATGCCATTGGCCTTCTGGGCTGCAAGCACACATTGTTGGCTCATGTTGAGTTTTTCGTCAACTGACACCCCCAAATTCTTCTCCTCAGAGCTGCTCTCCAGCCATTCTCTGCCCAAACTGTATTTGTACTTGGGATTGCCCCAAGGTGCAGGACCTTGCACTTGGCCGTGTTGAACTTCATGAAATTGGCATGGGCCCACCTCTCCAGCCTGTCCAGGTCCCTCTGGATGGCATCACTTTCCTCTAGCATGTCAACTGCACCACTCATTTTGGTGTCGTCCACAAACTTGCTGAGGGTGCACTTGCTTCCACTGTCCATGTCACCAACAAAGATGTTCAACAGCGATGGTCCCAGTACTGATCCCTGAGGGATGCCACTCGTCACTNGTATTTGTACTTGGGATTGCCCCAAGGTGCAGGACCTTGCACTTGGCCGTGTTGAACTTCATGAAATTGGCATGGGCCCACCTCTCCAGCCTGTCCAGGTCCCTCTGGATGGCATCACTTTCCTCTAGCATGTCAACTGCACCACTCATTTTGGTGTCGTCCACAAACTTGCTGAGGGTGCACTTGCTTCCACTGTCCATGTCACCAACAAAGATGTTCAACAGCGATGGTCCCAGTACTGATCCCTGAGGGATGCCACTCGTCACCAGTCTCCATTTCAACACTGAGACGTTGACTCTCTGGGTGCAACCAGAGACCATCCAGTTCCTTATCCAGTGAGTGGTCCGTCCATCAAACCTGTGCTTTTCCAATTTAGCAACCAGGATGTCACGTGGGACAGTGTCAAACACTTTGCACAAGTCCAGGTAGATGAAGTCAGTTGCTCTTCCTTTATCCACTGATGCTGTTACTCCATCATAAAAGGCCGCCAAGTTTGTCAGGCACAATTGCCCTTGGTGAAGCCATGCTGGTTGCCAGCAATCACCTCATCTTCATTTGCCATTTGCCTTAGCAGATCCTTCAGGAGGATCTGCTCCATGGTCTTGCCAGCCACAGAGGTGAGACTGACTGGCCTGTAGTTTGCCTGATCTTCCTTTTTTCCCTTTTTGAAAATGGGGATGATGTTTCCCCTTTGCCAGTCAGTGGGAACTTCACCAGACTGCCATGACCTTTCAAATATGATGGACAGTGGCTTGGCAACTTCATCCCTCAGTTCCCTCAGGACCCGCAGATGGATCCCATCAGGTCCCATGGACTTGTGTACATTCAGGTTCTTAGGTGGTCTCGAACCTCATCTTCACTTACAGTGGACAGACCTTCCTTCTCCCAGCTCTCGCCTTTGCTTTCTGCAACTTGGGTGGTATGGTTAGAGCCCTTGCCTGTGAAGACTAAGGCAAAGAAATCATTGAGCACCTCAGCTTTCTGCATATCGCTCATGACTAGGTTTCGAGTCTCCTTCCATAGAGGACCCACATCTTTCCTAGCCTTCCTCTTATTGTTGATGTACCTGTAGAAATTCTTCTTATTCCCTCATATGCTCCTGGCTATACGTAATTCTGTCTGGGCTTTGGCTTTCCTAACCTGATCCCTGGCTGCCCGGATACCTTCTTTGTATTCCTCCCAGGTAGCCTGTTCTTGTTTCCACTCCCTATAGACCTTCTTTTATGGCCAAGTCCAGGAACTCTTTGTTCATCCACAGAGTTCTCCTGGCATTCTTGACCGCCTTCCTCTTTCTTGGGATACACAGCTCCTGGACTGGAAAGAGATGGTCCTTCAATATTGACCAGCTCTCCTGGGCCCCTCTTCCATCCAGGGCTTTGTCCCATGACACTCTGCTAAGCAGATCCCTGAAAAGGCCCAAGTCCACTCTCAAAGTTCAGAGTAGCGAGCTTGCTGCGCACCCTCTTTGACTCCCTAAGGGTCCTGAACTCTACCATTTCGTGATCACTGCAGCCAAGGCTACCCTTGAGTTTCACATTACTCACTAGCACCTCCTTGTTGGTGAGAACAAGGTCCAGCATAGCACCTTTCCTTGTGGGTTCCTCTATCACTCAAAAGAGGAAGTTGCCATCAATGCAATGCAGGAACCTCCTTGATGGCTGGTGCCCTGCTGTGTTGTCCTCCCAACAGATATCCAGGTAGTTGAAGTCCCGTGTGAGGACCATGGCTTGTGAAAGCAAGGCTGTTCCTATCTGCCTGTAGAGGGCCTCATCCACTTGGTCATCCTGGTCAGGTGGCCTGTAGCAGACCCCCACTATGAGGTCCCCTTTCCCTGCCTTCCCTTTAACCCTAACCCATAAGCACTGAGTCAGCTCCTCATCCATTCCCAGGTGGAGCTCCATGGACTCCAGCGTGTCATTGACATAGAGGGCAACACCCCCTCCCCTTCTCCCCTGCCTGTTTTTCCTAAAGAGTTTAAAACCACTTATTCCTACGATCCAGTCATGAGAGCCATCCCACCACATCTCAGCGATCCCAATGATGTCATAGCCCTGCAGGCCTGCGCGTATCTGTAACTCATCCTGCTTGTTCCCCACTCTCCATGCATTGGTGAACAGACGTTAGTGGGGCCCCCACTGAAGCTGCTTTACCAGCTGGAATTCCCCCATCCAGCAATTCACATGTTCTCTTCCCAGCCTGTGAACCTATTCTAGGCCCAGGGCACCCATTACCACCAATAGCCTTGAATGGAGATGGATTGAGGACCCCCTGCCCCGGCAACTCTAGTTTAAAGCCCTCCTGACTAGATTGGAGAGCTTTTGACCAAGGATGTTTTTCCCTTCTCTGAGAGATGGACCCCATCAGCCCCCAGCAGACCTGATTTCTCAAACTGAGTCCCATGGTTTAGATAGCCAAAGCCCTGCCCATGGCACCGCTTTCTTAACCATTCATTGACTTTCTCAATTCGACTAACCCTTTTGCATCCCTTTCCCCTAACCAGGAGGACTGATGAGAAGATTCCCTTGTGTAATGTGTAATATCTTCACTGTCTGGATTTTATGAGAAAGAAGAACCAACACACCACTTTCTCATTCAAGTCTAAACATAATGAACTTCTACATGCCACATTGTCCCAAGACGTGGCTCTTTTCTGCAGATCTGTGCCAGCTAGTGCTAGTCAGGGGTCTGGTTCTAGGTGTAAAGAGTTCATTCATGTATGCAGTTTTAGGCTCTATCTGTGTCACAACCTTGATTCTATCATTTCTCTTTTACCTATCAGTGTTGGTGCTATAAATATTCTTGAGTGAGAACAATCTAGGCTCTTCCTCTGCTATTTTTTTTTTTAACTTTTCACCAAAGATCCCGTGTGGACAGTTGCCCACATGCAGGTAACTGTGATGCTCTATCGCACTAGGTTTCCAGACACACCTGAGGTTCTGGGAAGGTTTCCCATTGCCTTGTGTCATGTCTGCCAGTCCTTGGTGTTGTGTTGGACACACTGAGATATATCAAATAATACCAAATGCTTGTGTTTAATGATTTTTGGGATGATAATGGGAACTTAATTAGAATCACCCTTTTTATGACACTTGGCAATTGAACCCAAGTCAGATTTCTCAGGTGTTTGAAGCCTTTTATTGTTTTTTTTGTTTTGTTTGTTTGTTTGTTTGTTTTTCAATTCAGGGGATTTACAGCTTAATTACTAAATTCTCCAAGGAAGAAACCTGTAGCCAGCTCTGGGGTATTCAGTGTTGTGCTGCCTATGTAGACCATGTTTATGACATTCTTTAATAGTCCCTGTCTGAACTTGATACACTATATTGCTCCCCTTATTTCTTACCACTGGAACAGTAACAGCTGAATCATATGAAATTAACAGCCTGAATCCAAACCCTTTTAGTGTCTTCTTGCCTGTCACAGATGCAGAGAACTTCAAAACACCTAGGAGAGGGGAATATGTTCCCTGCTATACCTAAGTTCTGTACACAGAGCCATTAGCTACAGCTTTCCAAAGGCAAATTTTTTCCTTCTCTCTCATCCTTTGTCTGCTTCCCAGGGCCAGACTTGGTGACAGTAGGTTCTGCATCTTCCTCTTGCTTTTAGCTATAACCCCATGAAAGAAAGCAAAAGATCTCTCCTTGGGTTAAATTTACTTATTCTTTTTTTTTTTTTTTCCAGGAAGAATACTTAATTGCTTTCCCTGTGTCATGACTGATACTCAGGTGGTATAAAGAGGCTACGTAGATGAAAATTAATGCAAAACCTAAGAGGGATAAAAAGCTTTTTACTCCCTACAAATTACTGTAATACATCCCCCTTTGCCTTAATCATTGCTCAGGCAAGATAAAATGTTTTCTCATCTTCCATTTCTTTGATATAGCTTTTAAAGGACTCTTTATAACTTCTGAGCGATTGTGGCTCTTTACTAAATTCCCAGACTTGTAATAGCCTATACATATTATCTCAGCTCTCGGAAACAGGATACTGTGACCTGGGCAGCCCAGTCTACACCACCTAGCCCTCAGATAATATCAGGTTCAGTCAGCTTAAACACTTGAAGCCCCATGTACTGTGAAATTTGTACCTGCCCTGCTGCTTGCTTGCCTTTTCACAGCTGAGTGGGTAATATCCAGGGTGTACTTTGGATATTCTGAGTTCGAAAATCAGCTGCTGGACCCAAATCTTCCTGCCACCATGCATTTGAGTGTACCCTCTGCAAGCTTGCGGATTACAGCAAGCTGTGTGGTGCAGTCGATAAGCCTGAGGGACGGGATGCCACCCAGAGAGACCTAGATAGGCTGGAGCAGTGGGCCCAGGCTAACATCATGAGATTCAGCAAAGCAAAATGCAAGGTCTGGCACCTGGGTCACAGCAACGCCCTTCATCAATGCAAGCTGGGGAATGAAAGGATTGAGCAGAGCCCTGCCGAAAGGGACTTGGGGGTACTGGTGGATGACAAGCTGGACATGAGCCAGCAGTGTGCCCTCACAGCCCACAAAGCCAACCGCATCCTGGGCTGCATCCAAAGAAGCGTGGCCAGCAGGGCAAGGGAGGTGATCCTGCCCCTCTGCTCTGTGCTGGTGAGACCCCACCTGGAGTGCTGTGCCCAGATGGGGAGTGCTCAGGACAGGAGAGACATGGACCTGTAGGAGCGTGTCCAGAGGCGGGCCACAAAAATGATCCAAGGGATGGAACACTCCCTTGTGAGGACAGGCTGAGAGAGTTGGGGCTGTTCAGTCTGGGGAAGAGAAGGCTCCTGGGAGACCTGATAGCAGCCTTTCAATATCTAAAGCAGGGCTACAAGAAAAAAGGGGACAGACTCTTTAGCAGGGTCTGTTGTGATAGGACTAGGGGAAATTGTTTCAAATTGAGAGAGGGGAGATTCAGATTGGATATAAGGAAAAGGTTGTTTACGATAAGGGTGGTGAAGCCCTGGCACAGGTTGCCCAGAGAGGTGGTGGATGCCCCGTCCCTGTAGACTTCCAAGGTCAGGCTGGACAGGGCTCTGAGCAACCTGATCCAGCTGTAGGCTGTCCCTGTTCACTGCAGGGGAGTTGGACTAGATGGCCTTTAAATGTCCCTTCCAACTCAGACAATCCTATGCTTCTATGATTCTATTCTATGATTCAGGAGCTCAGCCTAAGTTTACATTTGTGCATGGGATTTTGAGGGTGTGATAGATGAGTCTGAACTTGAACATTGCCTTGCATCTTGGATCTCTATTGGAATAATAGTAGCATTTTGTAGAGAGAAGTTTGTTATCTTTGTGCTTGAGAGGATGCTCACAAGAGACCCTAAAATGCAACATCAGGAGACAGACCTAGTCTGACACAGCTATGTGCACATACATAGCGCATAAACACAACGCATACATATATATCCTAGAAACAATACTTTTCCTAAAGGATATTAAATAATTTTAACTCTGTGATGTTGATTCACTTGTCATTTATGAGAGTGCGGGCTGACTGATTTCAGCAAATCTTACTCCAAAAATGAATCATATCCTCTTTACCTTTACTGTAACCAGTAAATCTGTTGGTTGGGCAGTTACTGAATGGTTAGAAGCAGGAACAGGAATGTGTGCAACGTTAATATAAATTCATAATCTATTCTTTATAGAGTTGGTAGATTTTCATGCTTTTTTTATTCAATGTTATTACTTTTACTCATCCTGACACCTAAGTCAGGAAAAGTACATAATTGTGAGGCTTCTATATGCATTACCCTTACCTGAAGATAACCAGCCATGTATTATCAAAATTATGATTCTAAGACTTTCTTTGGAACATCGAATATCTTATGCCAGCAGACACGGTGAAGGGAGAAAAAGCAACTATTTTGTTGTATTTTCTTATTATACCCATGTCTCCTGCCATTTAAAAGAGCTCATTGAGCTACGAAAATGGCACAAAATTGATATGATCAAGCAAATCCTGGCATATTCAGAAATATTCAGAAATATGGCAGTTCCAGCATTTCCTTTCATCTTGATTTATTTCTGAAAATGAATTCCAACCACATCAAGGGACCTCAAGCTTCAGGCTGTGACAAACCACCTAGATGCTCCTCACTGGACAAGGGAATAACTGCCTACATGTGCCGACTTAAGTCAGCAGCTTTGCACCTGGGGCAAGTGGAAGGAAGCAGCTACTCAGCTGCTCTCTATTAAATCCCAAGACAACATAGCAGTTCCTGTTATCTGCAGAACTTCTCCAGTTAGCCACATTTCCTCACTTCCACCCACCCAAGTGAAGTGCAACCTTCACAGTCTACCCAAGAAGGCAAAGGTTTGGCTGACTTGTCTGATATGTGAACATGAAAAGTGGAGGTGGCAAGGATTGGACCCCCTTTCAACAGCAGTGAAACCTTGAAATAGCTGAAAGCAACCACAAACCGCTGCTATAAAACAATTTCAAATGTTTTCACCTTCCAGGTAACAGCAGTACGGGGAGAGGGGAGATGAGGATGAGAGATGAAGGCTACTGAGTCATTCTCATAAAGGTTTGCCATCAGTTTGCAGCTATGTTTTGCCTTGACAGTAAGTATGCAGCACACATCTTCCCTTGCATTTCTGCTGAGCTTTTAAGATTGGGCATTTGATTAAAGACATTATAGGATACTGCACTCTCTGTGTGGAAAAGCAAGAACCTGAAAGAACCAGCCTTCACTCAACCCCTCCCAGTGTCCCAGCATTGGAAACATGGAAGAATGTCCACATTATTCCAATTTTGCCCTCTCTGTAGAAGAATAATTAGTGACTTTTGATAGACACTCCAGACTCTGTCTCTGATGCAAATTTATGATTCCAACTCACTTCCTTCCTTTCATACTTTATTACTAAAGGGGAAAAAATGCTTCCTGGCAGGTTTGCAGGTTCTAATAATCTCCTCAATTCTCTTACACCACAACTAGGAGTAACAAAAAGAGAGGTTGCTCTTTCTGATAATTTTTTCTTCTCTTTTTTTCAGTATGTCTGTCCCATCAAAGTCAGGGCTTCACAGGCAATTCAGGACATGTCCAGAGTACAGAAGACCAAATTAAATGCAAAAGTCATCTTTTTAATTTCATGCCTGTTATTGACATCCCTGCTTCCCCCATCAGTCTCTACACATACAAGGCTTTCTTACTACCCCCTAGGTTTCTTGGAGGAAAATAAACATCCTGTCACTTGCTGTCTTTACCCATGGGTCTGCAGTCACCTGATATTGTCTCGTATTTTCTTCTAAATTGGAAAAGGGTTAAATCCAGCCTCTTTCTGAGCAGCTGCCTGGCAGCAGCCAGTGGGCAGCAGAGATAGGTGACAGAGCTCCATACTTGATGGAGGAGGATGCTGGCCTTCTGGGGAAAAAGCTGCAAAGCATCTTCTCCTTAACAGGATGCAGTCAGGCAGCATTCCTTCCCTCTGCTCTGTAAGTGGACAAGAATTAAATAGGCATTGGATCAGTGGGTTTCAGGTGGGCAGCCTGTTCAGTAGTATTTGTGATGATAAATCTGTACCTGCCTGTGGCAACAAGATGCATAGACTGGGTTTTGTCAAGGCGAAAGCATTTGAAATGTACACATTCACCTTTCTACTTTATATATTCTGCTAAGCAAGTATAAAATTTATGCACTTACTAGCATAGCCAGATGTGGAAGTATGATTGATATCACTTATCTAAGAGGAAACGCATTGGAACTGGAGGTGCAGCTGTGCTAGTAATTGTCCTAACAGCTCTAAACTCCAGATCATTTTTCAGATAAGGTTGGAGACTTTTAGTACTATTCTCCCTCCTAGTTCAATTTAATTATTTAGTCAATTCTTTTCAATTTGCTGTCTCATTTTAGGCAGTGTTGAAGATTGNATTCTCCCTCCTAGTTCAATTTAATTATTTAGTCAATTCTTTTCAATTTGCTGTCTCATTTCAGGCAGTGTTCAAGATTGTGGAAGAACATTGCCATATGTACCATGGCGAGTTGACATCCAAGAGCCTTGACTCTTCTCTCAGCTCGGCCCAAGATCCTTTGTCTGTCTCAGGCTTCACTCCTGCAGGTCATGTGGAGGAAGTGATCTACACCATCTCATACGGCACCATCACATGTGTAAAATTTCTTCGTGACTGAAAAGTGATAACATACTGTTGATGATGATAGTTTTATCCATTCATACTACTTCCTGACTCAGAGCTGAGGTGCAAACCCTAGAGTTGGATATACAAAATACCTGTTTTCAGACATACTTGGATGAAGTACATGATTGACATGTCTTCTTTGCCATGAAAGGTTTGTCTTCACAGTTTTGACCTGGTCCAGCTCATATTTTGAAGCCTTTTTACTGTCATTTCCAAACTATTTTCCAGCAGTTTACTGGAATGGGCTGGAGAGGCAGAGATTAAATATTCAGTAAAATCACTGCTTTCAGTCTTCAAATAAATGAGTGAGGCCAATTTTAGTGTTAGTCACATTTAACGAAGGAGTTAAGGATCAGAAACACTGGCCCTAGAGTTGCCTTATAGGGAGAGGAAGGACATCTGGTGAGCAGTACCTCTTTCTTTATAGATTTTCTCCCTGTTAGGGCTCACAGATTATGTCAGCCAGCAGTTCTAGTGAACTCTAATGACTTGCAGAACAAAGGCAGCAGTAACCTCATTGTCCACACTATGCTGGTGTGCAAGGCACAGCCATGCTCAGCACAGCAGCAAATCACGTCTTCAGCGTGTCCTGGGGACAGACAGACATCAAACTGGGGCAGAAGGACTTTGTGTGCCATAATTCAATGCAGTCCTAGCCAGAACAAGGTGATTCTCCCCTACAACTTGTGTCTTGTTCAGTATCCCTGGCCCTTCTCCATCCCTGCCTCAGCTTGCTGGTACAGCCTTCTTTGCCTCAGCCCTCTGAGCTTCCATGCTCCCGCTGTACCTCAACATCAACCTCCCTAGCAGGCAGAAAACCTACAAAATCATCCTTATTTCCTATGATGGTCATGTCTCACCTTTACTATATTCCCCTGCCAGAACTCTAAGCTTCTCCTCTTAAGACCATCAGTTTCTGTCAGCTACCATACAATCTTTTCCCATTTATCTTGCTTCACATTTGGTCCCTTCCTTGGTTCTCTGTCCCATCTGCACAAAGTCTTTGCTCCTTTATTGCTTCTCAGCCACTCTGTTCTTGTTCTTACCTGTCTTCCCTTCCATTTCACGGCCTTTATTCTCTGTGCATCTCTCTCCTGGCACATTTCTTGCTGCTCCTTTGCACTATAATAGCAGCATGCTTTCAGATATCTCTCCTCTCCTCTCAAGCCTCTTCCCTCCGCCTCATTTCTTTCTCCACCTCCTCATTTTCAGGCTTACACTTAATGCTTCTCTCCTCCTTGACCTTGTCTCAGCTAAAAATTAGTGTTCCTCTTCTAGAAACAGCTTCCATTTGAAAATTATACAGGAATAAAGCAGCTTTATTGCATTAAAAAAATATCTACAATGCTTTGGAGGATTTTATTATACACCTCCACTCCCAGCCACCTGTTTTCCCTATCTCCTTGGTATTGAAAAGTATAAATATTTCATTTTATCTGGCAGCAAATACTTTGATTGATATGGCTCTTAAAGCATGGGAAAATGGGATGGTAGGTTTGTCATTGAAAAAAAAAAAAAAAAAAAAAAAATTAACTTGAACTAAATTTTTTTTTTGG
>VXAV01011890.1:69342-79700 GCA_013399715.1 Alectura lathami
ATCTTAAATTGCCTTCCTTTCACTTCATGGACTTGAGGACAGGGGTGGGTTGATTGTTTTCTCAGCTGCATGAGCCCTGATTTTTTCTGTTGGAGCTGACTGAGAGATCTTGAAGCCCAGAGCACCCATGCTAATTCTTCTCCATTGGGGTTTATTGGGGGCTGCCAGCAACCTCTGGGAGCAACCTCATGCTAGGTTGGTTGTAATCAAAAAGCTTCAACAAAAATCTCTGTTACCACTCAGATTTAGGGAAGATGCTTCCTAAATTTTGGCATCTCTCTGACTCAGAAATTGGACATTCCATAAATTCTCTGCTGATATGGACTTAACAGACAAGGAGAGTTCTTCATCCATGTGTGTAAGGGGTGCATCTGAGACTGCTCTTGGGCTATGGAATTTTCCCCTGCCCATAGTGGCTTTGGAGTTGCTGTTGCCTTTGATTCTCCATAAAATCTGGGAATAAAATTTTTCATCACTGCTTTTTCCCTTCTCTTTCTTCACTGACTTGTAAATTCACCTTCAAACATAACTCATCACTCTGTCCTGGTGACTCATATTCCAAAATTATCTGAACTTGTGATTTAATTATGGCTCCAATCATTGATGCATAGTCCAGAATGAAACCGATTTCCAGCTCCCTGATTGCTAGCACTACAGGATAAACAGGTCAGCCTCTAGGCATTAAGAAGATGAGCCTCTGCATACACACAATGAAAAAACAAGCTGAGTAAGAAAGCCGCATTGGTATCTACTCACCCTTTCCAGCAGAATTTCACTCTCATGTCAGAGACAAAAGTGATTGGAGACTTCAGAAGTAAAAATATCTCCGGAGTATTCCTTCTGTTCAGTGTTTTGACAGAAATCTGTTCCTTCTCTCTTTGAAGACACTGATTGTTAACCTTTTCTCTGTATAAAGTTTCTTTGTTTAATGCTGTAGAGAATAAATATGTATGTGGAGACCTAGAAATCATTAAAAAATCCTCTTGTTTCTTTAAGAAATTCTTACCCAAACCTTTTTAGAGCAAATTTGCTTAGTTTGTCCATTTTTCAGACTGCCAAAATATCCTTTGTGTTCTAATTGTGCCATCTGTAGTTTTGGGTTTTTACAGTTGTCAGTAGTCCAAACTGACAGAGTCAACTGAGTTTTGCAATTAATTTGGAGAAGGAAGTACTCAGTAATACATAAACTTAGGACTAGCACAGATGAAAAGGAGGAAATATTTGGAATAAATGATATTTAGGAATTTATCCCTATAAAAATACATCTTACAGGTTCTCTCTCTCTTTTTTATTTTCTAAAAATCTTGTTAAAAGGCAATATTTGGCTTTCACTACATTAAGATAACATCAGCATAGTAAAGCATTCTAAGTTGTGAGCTGTAACTGTAGATGATTCTTTCCATTTCTGATTCAAATGTGAGTACTGCTAAAGATTTTTCTTTATATGTAGCAGTGAACCTACTGCTCTACATACATGTACCCCAGTGCCCTTTTTCACATAGGCTAAGGTGTAGCCTGTGTATTTCTTTCTGGTTTAGTCCAGCTATGGAAAATGCTAATGGGTTGCCTTGGGAATCATGAAGACACTGCATGACTTTTAAAAGCTTAAAATTCCTTTACAAGCTTCCAACAAGACAAATGGCAGCTCATGATGCCGAGGACTACTGTGACACTACTGCAAAGCTCAATGCACCCTGCTAGTTTCCTTTTGCTTTCAGTTCCCAGGATTAACAATTCAAGATGGATAGTTTCTCAAAATGAGGTCCCCCCGTATTGCCTAACCCAGTATCAGCAGTATGAAGGATATGGGGACCAGTTCTCAGATCAGAAGAGGGACTCCTTCAGTGGCAGAGCCACCATAAGCATCTCTCAGATTTGGACCATGCAGCTAGCACGGATGGCAGCTCGTCATTTGTTCTCGTCTTCTGAGTCTTGTATTTTGCAAATAAATACTGCAGCTATTTCTGCACAATAAGAGACACACTTCATGAAGTAATATTTGCCACATGCTCCTCTGTACATGGTCAGTGGGGAAATGACAACTTTTTACATGTTTTCTACCACACAGGATTTTTTCCATTCCAGCTTATGATGACAGATAAGAGTCTATATGTATCTGCAATAATTTTATTCCCTCATTTTCAGTGCCAAACTGAGCAACTGGTAAATATCTAGGAAAGAGATACAAGTTACATTCATTCCCCAGCCACTGCAGCTCACACCCACCTTATCTGCTTCACAGAAGATATTAGAAGAAACCTCACTCCTGCTATTTGCGTGTGTTCACATGCAACATCCACATTCTTAGCATTCTCATCATCCTATAGGTGTTACAATCCAGGAAATAGTTTAGCCTTGTATTTTATATAAATTTTCCTAATTGGATGTTTGGACTGTAGGATGCAGGACAGGAGGGATTAAGGCACACGGTCACAAAGGACTTGGTCCCCAACAGAATGTGAATGTGAGAAGAGTTACCTCTGTGCATCTACTGATGATTGTCCCACCTAGAAGACCCAGAAGATAGGGGCAGTCTCGTGCATCAGAAACTTCATTCACTCAGGCTGGAGTATCTGGAGCTGTGGGTTTAAAAGCTTAAGCACTCTTGATGATCTAAATAGGACACTCTGACGTTATATTACATGTTTTCTGTGCTTTTTTTTTTTTTCCCCACACATGAAATTATTTTTCTAAGATATTACAGGGTTAAAAAGTGAAGATCTCAAAATCTAAGACATGTTAGAATAAACTTTCTTTAATTCAAAGCTCAGGTAATTCAGCATTTTGCCTGTAACTCAATTCTTTCAAAGTGTTTTGATGTGCTTAGAAACTTGGGACTGGTTTTTGGATGAAGCCAATTATTGGCAGCATACTGTTATTAAACCACCGTGGCCAGGGATGGAAAAGATTTATTTGGTCATCTGTTCATTCTCATTGCCAAGACAGGATTAGTCTTCATTATTGTACATTTGGCTAATGTTTTGCCCTGTTTGGTTTTCTTCCTGCCAGGCAATGAGTTTTGAGAATTTTTCCTAGGAGACGATTATTCAGGCCAATAAAACTGTAAAATTAAATTAAAACTCAGGGTGTTCGAACTGTGAATCATTATGTTTCTTGTGCCTACAGGCTTAAGGTTGTTGCTTTTTTTTTTTATTTAGTTTTGGGGTGGTGGAGGGATGGTTTTCTGGTGTGTTATATTTAAGTGCATTTACATTTAAGAAACCAGAGGCCCCTCAGTGTGAGTGCTGAAGACCTTTCTCCAACAATCTGGGCATCGCTTTGTGAGTTGAAGTGAGAGCAGCTCCAGGGTCCTGCAGGCTTTGCGCTGATCTCACAGCTTGTTGCTTGGAAGAACAAACCTACGGTTTGGAGCCAGCTTTCCAGGTCAACATTTCAAGCTCAGCCAGAGAGGCTGTAGGTATTATCTCCTGATAGCGTTTTGGCAGGCAAAATGAGCTGATGGACTCAGGCCACTTCAAATAGGTGTTCACATTTTAGAAAAATGTCCTCAGATAGCACAAACTAGCACAAAAACACACGCAAACCTAACCCAGCGCTGAATACATCTGACCAGCTATGCATGCAAAGAAAATGTTTCCTTCACAAGCGGCAAAAACCTAAAACAAACCAACGACTTCTGTCTCATTATAGACATGCAAGTTCAGGGTACGATGACCAAAAATATGAAGATAAGTTATCATTCAAAGAAAAGGATGAGCCTGGGAACTTGGACTCATTGCCAGATAAAGCAGAAAGAATCACTGCAGCCGTTCATCCCGGTCCCTTTGCAATCCCAGAGATTTCTCCTAAAACTGGATTAAAGCACCTAAGGGTAAAATCCTCAGATGGAAATGAAGCAGACAAAAATGCTTTTCATGATTTAATTTTCTCCAGTCTATATTCACTGTCAGAGAGTCAGGGATGGGTTATGCGGGGTTAAGGTACTCTAGTTCTCTTCCATTTCCCTGTTATAGCATTGGGAAGAGCACTGCAGCTTCATTCTGACTCAAATAATGCAGAGAATCATAGAATCATAGAATGGCTTGGGTTGGAAGGGACCTCAGAGATCATCTAGTTCCAACCCCCCTGCCGTGGACAGGGCTGCCAACCACTAGCTCACTAGATCAAACTGCCCAGGAACCCATCCAGCCTGGCCTTGAACACAGCCAGGGATGGGGCAGCCACAACTTCTCTGGGCAGCCTGTGCCAGCGCCTCACCACTCTCTCAGGGAAGAATTTCTTCCTGATGTCCAACCTAAACCTCCCCTCTTTCAGTTTTAGCGCATTCCCCCTTGTCCTACCATTATCCACCCATGTAAAAAGTCAGTCCCCCTCCTGCCTGTAAGCTCCTTTCAAGTATTGGAAGGCCACAATGAGGTCTCCCCGGAGCCTTCTCTTTTCCAAGCTGAACAATCCCAACTCCCTCAACCTTTCCTCACAGGAGAGGTGCTCCAGCCCTCTGATCATTTTGGTGGCCCTCCTCTGGACCCGCTCCAACAGCTCCACATCCCCTCTGTACTGGGGGCCCCAGGCCTGGACACAGTACTCCAGGTGAGGTCTCACAAGGGCAGAGTAGAGGGGGACGATCACCTCCCTCTCCCTGCTGGCCACCCTATTCTTGAAGCAGCAAGAGAACTGAGATGCTGTGGAATTTTGTGTTAGGAAGGAACAGTGCATGCTTCTTTGTCCAAAACCTCGTGGACTGCCCAGTGGGATCTCAGGGGAGCCTTGCATGAATGTCTTGGCACTGTTTCAGCTCCATGGCTGCCTTGCCGTAATGCTGGCACTAGATACGTGAATCTGTAACAGGAACCTTGTAAGACTGTCCACTGAGTCCAGCTGGGGCAGAGATTCATCTGTGAGGGCTTTTGTGTTTACAAAACTTTTAAAGATAGATGTCTCATTCAGTTCTTTAGCTTTGGGTATTGTACGTGTAATGGAGAGGCAAGCTCCCAAGAGAAAGTTGCGCTGTATCTGCTGCCGAGTGTGCAGCCTTTTGGGGGAAATTAAGCAGGAGACATATTCCAGTCACAGCTCCTAATAATGCAGACTTAAAATTTTCCTTTGATGAAATTGCAAAAGTGTTTTCCAGGAGGGTGTGAGAGGCTCTTGCCTTAACAGATCCTGCAGCAGATGGGAGGTTAGAACACTCCTGCTATGCTGAGGATGAACTTCCTAACACCTGCCTCTGCAATGAATAACAGCAGATACCATTTCTCTGTAGCTTTGACAGGGAAGATAAAACCCATAAAAGGTGTGTTATCTGAAGCAGTGTTGCCTAATCTAAAATAAGCTAGGCAGGGGAAGCAAAGTAACAGAAGGGCCGAAGGATTAGCACAAGGAAACTAGATGTTCTGTGCTGTGCTAATAAATGGTGTTCCACAAAATGTCCCTGAGCTCACCAAACTGAGGGCACTCAGGCTTTAAGTAGAGCACTCAGCACATTGAAGGAGCAGGCTCTAAACAGGCTGTATGTTGAGATGATAGGCTCTAAAGAAGTTGCAAGGAGTGTATTTTTAAAAATGCAGAATGCTGAAAAAGTGCAAACATCTTCATCAACAAATCACATGAATATTAAAATTCACATTCATTTATAAAGCAGTTGCTGGTGAATTAAGTTTGTTATATTCAGAACAGGAGGCAAGGTGTCTTGTTTCATGAAGTTTTTAATTGGTTTATTAATTAGCTTCCACCACAGCAAAGAAGCTCACTCTCTCTCTGAAATAGTGGTTCTGAAGTTTAAATAAATAAGCTCCGAATATACCAAATCCTGTAAATTTATCTTTTTGAAAATCTGATGGTGGTATTTTATGTGGTTGGATAAGTTAGTTCTGTAACAATATTGAAAAGAACAGAATATCTTCAGTGTATACAGATAAGTCTGAAGATCTTTATATGAAACTTCTGAGGTTTGCTCATTACTATCAGGTATGCAAAATTATGCCAAAATCAATACTAGCGTACTAACTGCATATTCAGTGCAAAAAGGTCAAGGGAATTTTGACTCAGATAGGTCACATGCAAAGGAAAACAGTTAATGAAAGCCAAGAGGAGACGCATTTGGTACAAGTATCACAGACTCCTGAAGGAATATATCTCCACATTTATTTCAAATATGTAGATAAATAATGCAGATCCTTGTGCTGATATTTATACTTCAGGGAACTTTGACACTAGGAACAACGATGCTTTAAGTAGTTTTCCAAGGCTTTTTCTTTCTTTTTCAAATCATTGAAATGGGAAGATTTTGAGACATGAAATTTTGACACCAAGGTTTTCCAAACTAGAGAATTAAAGAAAGATTGACAAATCTTTTCACAGGTACACAGAGATTGTGAGATGTAAAAGCACATGGCGAGTACATCTGAAAGCAATTTACCCAAATAAAGCTTTTGGGACCTCATTTTTGGCTACGTACAAGAGGGAATTAATTGCCTAGAGGCAGATTCTGAATACATTAACATTGCACATCAGTACAATCAGGAAGAATCTGAACTAGGAAAGGCATAGAACTGCTGCTCTCAACCTTCCTGGAGATCCCTAAGGTGAAATCTCAGCTTTCCCAATTTAAACCACTGCCTGTGGTGCCCTCAAGCTGACAGATGGTCTACGGGCATGGCTTTTCCATCTCTGAGGTTCTGGCACGGAGGGATGCCTACATACCTAGAGGATTATTAGTCCAGTAAGTATGCTTGGACCACGTCTTCCACATGCTGGAATGGAGGTTCTTGAAGAAGATGACTGGGAAGAATGATGTTATGTCTCTCATTTAAGTGTTACATAGTAGCTAAAGGTCTTATCAAGAATCAAAAAACCACAGTATGGAGATATTTGAGTTCTTAACTTTATCTTCTCAGAAAGGTGTTCCTAAAACTGGAACTGAAAGCTCCCTGATCCCAATGAAATTAGAAGAGCGGTTTAACCATCAGGAAGGGGGCTAGGATACCCATTTAAAATATGCAAGAGTCATGGTCACACTTGTAATCTGCTTGAGCTTAACCTTTATGGCATGTAAACGGATAACTCATTTTGTCCTTACGGGTCTTGAGGTTACCCCAGGCAAAATGGAAGTTCATCAAAGGAGTAGAACAAGAGGTGCTATATCAGTTTTGTCGCTAGATTCTGAGAGAGGGAATAATGAGCATTGCAAGGCATGAATTTACAGCCGAAACTGTTGAGGACTCCTAAGCGGGCAAAGAGTTTAAGCCTTCTCCTCATAGCATCCCACTGGATAAGTTCAAGAGCTCTCTGCACAGCATATGGACCTCTGTGATTCTTGTTCCTCGGTGTCAAACACTACCCAGCCTTCTATGAAGCCTGAACAACATGAAATACACTAAGGAGGAAGGTGCCTTAGAGGTAGAGACCCAAATATTCAGCAGTGCAATAATCAAGTTCTCCTTTCTGACCCAGTTACCATTTCAAAAACCCTAGCCAGAACCAAGAACTTGCACTACTTTCTTCAATGATATACAATAAAAGTTGTGTCTGAAATAGGACCCTAAGAACTGCTGCTGCTCACTTTTCAGACAGCCACAAAACCCATGTTTAAGTTCAGGCTGTAATGATGAGTAGAAAGCTATATGTATTTCAAAGGGCAGAATAATCGCTCTTGATCACAGACTGTCTCAAATGTGTTAAGAGACAGGATACACATGCATTTGCATCTCAAGAGGGTGCAAAGATTCTTGTTTTACCTAAGCCATTCAGTGACATTCAGGAGGATGATATGATTCTAAAATCAAGCAAGATTTGAGAGTGTGAGTCCTATGGCAAGAGATGTATTCACAGCAGGAGAGAAGCACAATCTCCAGGTCTTTATCTCTGACCTTCACAGCTTTTAGTTTCTTTCCCTCCTTTTCTCTTACTGAAGACTCTGTTCTGCGGCAGTTGTAAAGAGTCTAACTTTTTCTTTTTTTTTTTGCCCTTGCCCATGCTTAAGCTATTGAAAAGGAGAAGAAAGAGAAGGGCTTGATCTGAGGGGTTCGAGAACTACTGAGTTGGATGCATCGGCTTTAATCAAAAGCCTACTTAAATCACGAGGCATCGTTCTATTGACTTCACTGTGCATGGGATCAGACCCCATGTGAAATACTGAACCAGGACTCCCTGGATAAAGTCTCCTACTGTTCTTTCCAGAATTTTTGCAGGATTTTATATGTGACCCAGAAAGCCTAGAAAATAATATTGTGCAAGGAAAGGTAAAACAAAAGCATATTCATCAGCTGAGTATGGTTTAATTAGATGAAACCCAAGATGTATTGGCAATTGTTTTAAAGCTATTCTGCACACTGGGGGACAAGGAGGTGATTTACCAATGCATTGTTTACAAATGCAGATGCAAGAAAAATGAAAGAATGTAAAGATTTGTACTACATTCAGAACCTTAAACAAGACAAGTCACCCAAATTCGGATTAGAAATCATGATAGAGATAATCCTTATATTTGAAAAATGCAATACACTTGGAGGAGGGTAAAATTTCAAGATCTATTATTTACTAATGAGAATGTAAGAGCTCTTAAATATTAAAGACTGGAGAGAACATTGAGAATGAAACAGATCTTAATTGCATGAAGGGAAATATCTGTCCAAATGAATCAGTATTATTACAACTTACATTTCTTGTCTTATGATACGAGAATTGGGAAATAATTTTCCAAAAGGAAGCTGCATATAATTAGTTGAATATGGTAGGAACTTTAATTTTATAGGGCTACAGTGACTTTTTTTCCATGGAAGGTGACATTACTGCTGTGTTTTATGAATGGCATATAGAATAGTTTCTTAATTTCCCAAGTTATTAACAAAAAAAAAAAAAAAAAAAATTGGGAAATGATTAAAAAAAAAAGAGAAATATTTTCCTCAGTAATTTACATTTAAGTTTTCGGAACTGTCTGTTCCTGAGTTAAATGGAAAAGATGTTCAGAAAAGCAAGGGAGACTTATTAAAAAGGATTCAAGTTTATTTTTGAAACTGAGGATATTAATGAAAGGTCATGACATCATTATGAAAGCTTCACTCTTCAGAGATGTGCCATTTCATCTGGCATGAAAAGCCCCATTGCACAGCCAAGCCTCTCCCAAGTGTACTCAACATATGGGACAACAGCTGAAAGTGTTCATAAAAATAATTCTACTGAAAAGATGCCCTTTTGGTAGAGTTCTCTGATACCACTGTTGTGATAGTGGGGATTCATTAGTTGTCTTTCAGAGATCAAATAGCCAGAACTTGTTATGAAAAAGAATCTTCTTCTAGACTCAGATGTCTCAGTGCAATTATCATCTGAGTTTCATTTTCCATAGTGTATTTCAATTACTTAGAAACTTTATACAGTGTGATATGAAGACTTTCTACCCACATTTTGGAGGGTTATAAGGTCAGCTCTGTATGATTAAAAAGAAGTATGAGAAAAATTAATGTCAAGGTTGCAGCCAAAGGCAGATAAAATGGAGGTGTGAAGCCACCCTTGAGCTGTCTTCCTTAAATTTCCAGTTACAGTGGAGAGCAATTTTTCATTCCTGAGTGTTAAGAGAAGACAGAAAGGTCTCTAGCAGAGGCAGAAAAGGACTGAATGAAAGTAACTGAGAAAGACAATGGAGTTCTGCAGGAAAAAAACAACAACAACAACAACAACAACAACAACAACAACAAACAGTTCTGGTCCAGGGTCCAGAAGACTTCTACAGACAGACATCTTTAGTCTCCCTGCTTTCATCTAAAGACAAGCATACAACACAGTGTCTCCTTTCTTCCTGCTGCAATGCAACAGCTGACTGTCAGCAGACAACTTTCCTTTTTGGCAGCATATGTTTTGCTTCGGTTG
Source organism: Alectura lathami (assembly GCA_013399715.1). NCBI lineage: Eukaryota > Metazoa > Chordata > Aves > Galliformes > Megapodiidae > Alectura > Alectura lathami. The sequence goes on from VXAV01011890.1 coordinate 79,168, forward strand.
ATTTTTCTGACTTCTATCCTGCACACACAGCTGACACTGATGTTCACAGTGGGATTATAAGCTTCCAGCTTCCATTCCATTAAGCATGGTCTGTGACAATGTGTGCACCATATCTTACTATACAAATGCATGTAATCTACCAACCAGTTTAAAAAAGTAGAACTCTTCAAAGTTTGTAAAACTGGCTTATAAGTGCTGTTTGCTTTGTGGAATGTGCATGGAAGACAAGCTAACAGTTGAAAGCACACCACAAATTAGATATGAATTAAAGCAGACGTGGAAGCAAAAAAAAAAAGTCCGCCCTTCCCCATAACTGAGACAGGGATTATACTTGAAAGCAGTAAACCATCCAACAGTATGCTGCAGGTTATGGTTTTGGAATGAATGTTCTTTGGGATAGAGTGGATTCAAAAATTTTTCATTATTATTAATCTTCTGAAAGCGTGTCTAAGAGAAAAATAACAGTCAGTAGCTAATTAGGCATCTGTGTTAAAAAAAAAAAAAAAAAAAAAAATATTATTCGGTTTTTTTTT
>VXAV01011894.1:4597-25995 GCA_013399715.1 Alectura lathami
CGCAGCACCAGGGGTCCGGCTGGGGGGGCCCAGGTCTGGGCGGAGCGTGACCCCCGGCCCTGCTCGCAGCCCGGCAGCGGCTCGAGGTCCCCCGGTGTCAGCGGGGCACGGCGATGTCTCGGAGCCGGCTGAAGCCCTCTGCGTTGCTCCTCCCCGCGAGGATCTCACAGAGCCGAGGGCCTGCCCCGAGGCTTAGCTCCCACCTGGGTGACAATCGAGGCGCTTTCAGTTTTTCTGCCCCTTTCCAAACCCTTACCTCGGAAAATGATGTTGCTAAACTCGTGTGCTGGGTTGTAGACCAGGTGTTTGGCCATTGCATCACCCTCGGACGTTGCGAAGAGGCAGGAGGAACAGGACAGCTTCACACCGCTGGAAAACACAAGCAGGAGCGAGCTTAGTGTCGGCGTCAGGCGTGGAAACAGGGACGTGCCCACGCTGACACGCAGAAGAAAACGTCACCCCCGGGGCGTGCAGGGAGCGCCCCCTCCCCAGAACATCCACCTCCCCCTGGGGGCAACAGGAGCCCCAGGCAACAGCAGCTGCCTGCGTTCAGAGAATTCTGTCGCGTTGCAAAAATTAAGCGGAGCTTCTGAGGAAGCAGGTGGTGAAAGGACAGAAGGGAACCGAACGCTCAGGGGAGGAGTGCGCGAGACCCCCAGTGACCCGGGGAGAGGGGTTCCATTACCAGGCAGTGTAGTTTTTAAACAACGCCAAGTACTTGGGACTCTTCCGGGGAACGTGGTTGCTGTAAGACAAGAGTTGACAGCACGTCAGAACCGTTCCAGGCACCGCAGAGCTGCAAGCACACGACGCGCAGCACGCGTACAAAGGCAGACCCGCGTCTGAGTGAAAAACCTGTTCCGCGGCACGTGAGGGTACTCAGCCTTCTGCCCTGCCACCCTGCTCCACGGCCCGCTCCTGCTCAGACCACAGGCTTATAACAGCAGGGCACGGCTTTACCTTTAAATTGCGTTTGTAACGCAAATCTGAGCGTTTTCCCCACTGAGCAACAACGCTCTCCTGCAGCAGCAGAGTTCGCGCCGCACCCTGCAGCCCCCGCACGCAGCCTTGCCACCCCCTCCCCACATCCCGCAGCCGGGGGGGGCCCTGGGGCAGCCCCCGGGGAGAGGAGGGGCCCCACACCTACTTGATCATGTGGTTGGCGTAGGCTCTGGAGCAGCAGGTGCTGTAGCGGCACTGCGAGCAGTGCACGTAGGTGGGGAAGTGGTTCGGGAAGTCGGGGATCTCGAAGCTGCACTCCAGGCAGGTCTGCCTCCCCAGCACGCTCCTGGGGAAGAGAGGGAACAGCCGTCAGCGCCGGGCGGGCGGCCGCGCAGCGACCACGAGCACGCAGAGGCGAACTGGGGGCGCGTCCGGAGGTCAGGCCGCGCTCATCTCGCCGCCCAGCGCCGGGCCGAACGCTTCCCCCGTGCTGCAGCCAGGAGCACAGCATTCCAGAGCGGGCAACAAGCAAAAAGGGAAGGTGGCAGGGCGCAGGGTGTGCAGAAAATGGCGACAAAATGCCACGTTTTTGTCAAAACGCCTGCCCGTCACAGCTTCACCCTCGGGGCTTTCACACCGCGGCCTTGGGGGAAGCCAGGCCCCCCGGCACGCCGGCACGCCCCACGCTCCCCATCGCTGCGGCGTAACACAAGCGACCACACTTCCTTGAAAACCTTTTTAATTCGGAATTGAGCAAGAAGCTCTGACATTTTTCTGACGGCTCTCTTCTGGACGCTCCTCTGGGCCGGCGGGTACAGGAAGATGGGCTGGGGGTCTGCGGAGGAGAGCGGCGCGGCGTCCTGCCCCGCGCCCTGCGCCGCGTCGGCTGAGGAGGCGGGCGCTGCCCGTGGCTGTCCCCTCGATGCCCTGATGGTAACCTGCAGGAGACAGAGCCGCGGCCCTTAACGCGCGGGGGCAGAAGCGGTGTCCCCACGCTCAGCCCGCTGCTTGCGGCAGTCTCCGAGGTGCTCTGGGGGCGCTCGTCCTGCGGCTGGAGCCCCAGGAGTCGTGGGAGCAGAGAATGGCTGGGGGCGGAAGGGACCCCAAAGGCCACCCGGCGCCGCTCCCTGCGGGGCGCAGGGACACCTCCAGCTGGGGCAGGGTGCTCAGAGCCCGGCCAGCCTGAGCCTGGGTGTCCCCGGGGACGGGGCAGCCACCGCCTCCCTGGGCACCCTGTGCCAGCGCCTCCCCACCCTGAGCCTAGAAAACTTTTTCCTCCTCTCCAGGCTCCATCCCCCCTCTCTCAGGGGGACCCGATTCCCCCAGCCCCATCCCCACAGGCCCTGCTGAGGGGTCTGCCCCCTCCTCTCTCACAGCCCCCTCCAGGTGCTGCAGGGCCACTCCCAGCTCTCCCCAGAGCTGCACAGCCCCAGCTCTCAGCCTGCCCCCACAGGGAGGTGTTCCACCCCTGGGGTCCTTCCCGTGCCCCCCTCTGGCCGCGCTCCCCCAGCTCCACGCCCCCCTGCGCTGAGCACCCCACATCTGGACGCGGGGCTCCAGGTGAGGCCTCCCCAGCGCAGAGCAGAGGGGCAGGGCCCCCTCCCCGCCCTGCTGCCCACGCTGCTCTGGGTGCAGCCCGCGATGCGGTGCCTGCTTGCACCCAGTGACCACAGGAGGCACCCAGACAGCATGCTCCCAGGTCTTCAGCGCCTCAGTGGGTGCAGCGAGCAGGACTGAAGCGACGCAGGTGAGGCAAACACCCCTTCTGCAACACGAGGCGCACGCACACCGCGGAGCCCCCCGAGGAGCCGGGACCGACACCTGCTGCCAGCTGGGGTCTCTCACCTTGGTGCCAGGTTTCAGCCCTTCCAGTTGCTTGGGCTTTCGGAACGTTTTGTGGTGCTGCAGCTTGTGTTCGATTTTATCCTTGGCAAACAGGAACTGGAGCCTACACTTGTTGCAGTGATAAACACTCTTCTTCTAAAGCAAATGCAAATGAAATACATTCCATTTTAGAGAAACAGCAGTCACAACACAGCAGGGTTTTTTCTGGTGTTAAAAAAGAAAGAGAAGGAAACCAACACTACTCCCTCCTTGAAACCAAAGCCAGCCCCACTCTTCCAGGATCTGAAACGGCTCCTGGCACACCATTTCCCTCCCCATTGACCCCACCTCTCTCTTTTTTTTAAAAAATTGAATTCATCAGGCTCTGCACAGACACCAGAGCTGGAAGTGCCGTGGAACAGAAGCCCTGCCCAGCTCGTTTAGGCCAAAGTAAGGCACGCTGGCAGAGCCGTACGTGGGGGAAACACTCGTTCAAACCTTGCCTGGCCTGTGCCTCTTCTGGACACAACTGAAGGGCTCTGGGCAAATAAACCCAGGCACCTGGGGAGCAGGCCGCACTTCTGCGTTCTGGAAGCGCGCTCCAGCGACACCCACACAAAACGTGCTGTCAGTACGGCCAGCAGATACAGACACAGAGCACCCAGCACCCAGCAGGGTTTGCACTTGTGTGCACACCGCATTATCCGTCACCTGAAGACAAAGGATCTTAAAACCCAGACGAGCACCGAGCCCGCTGCCGGCTAACCACGGCACGAGCACGCGCGGGCCAGCAGAGGGTGCTTCCTCCTGCGCAGCAGCAGCCACCGCAACCCGTGCTGCTCCTCGAGGAGCAGTGCCTCTGTCCAGCACAGCCCCTGCGCAAAGCCTGGCACGACAGCTGGCAGCCGGCACCTGCTGCGGAGCGGGCACCGCACTCCTCAAGCCTCTTTCCACCGCGGTCCCTTCCTTCGGCACAACCCCAAGCACGCGCCCAGCTGAGCACACGCTCGCCGCGAGTCCCTGCAGCAGGGGGAGGGCCGTGAACAGGCCCCCAGGTACCTGGTGCCTCATGAAGTGCTGCTGGAAGGCGTTGCCGTTCTTGAAGACTTTGAGGCAGTAGGGGCAGAGCAGGTGCCGCGTGTCCTCGTGGATCATGCGGAAGTGGCTGTCCACCTCCGAGTAGAGCGAGGAGCGGTACTGGCAGACCTGCGGGGGCACAGGGACAGCTGGAGCGGCCCGGGGACCCCCTCACGCCCCACGGCGGCGTGGAGACCCTAGGGACAACGCCCAGACCCCTGGAGGCACTCGGCGGTGGGTTAGGAACGGGGTCCCGCAGCACCAGCCACGCGACACCAGGCCGAGCAGCGCGAACTCAGAACGGCTCGGAGGAGCAGAGTGAAACTACTCAGAGAAAAAGGGAGGAGTGACAATTCCAGATCCAAGAAAAAAAATCTCATGACAACAGAGTGACAAGAGAAGGTGTCACACAAGCAGCAGCATCTCATCCCCTCCGCAGTGACAACTTCTCCTTGTGGCACAGCAATTTGCCTGCAGCCCCTGGGAGGAAAAAAACTTCAGGCTCTGAGTGCCACTGGGACTAAACAGCGTCTGCCAGGCTGATCCAGCTCCCGGGGGCAGGGACAAACGCTCGGCCCTCCTGCTGAGCCTGCTCTGGGCCACCACGAGCTGCACGAAGGGCCAGGCTCCTCCTGCTGCCGGGGGCACGTCCGTGGAGCGCAGCTGCTGAAGCTCTGGTCATACCTGGCAAACGTAGGGCATCTCCCCAGGCTTGTGGGTGTCCTTCATGTGCTGCAGGAACATGGGCTCGCTCTCGAAGGCCCATTCACAGATCTTGCACTTGGCTGCAAAGGAAGGAGAAGGCAGCTAACAGCCGGGGGACAGCAACAGCCAGTTAAAATGCACGGTGCAAGCTTCTTTGGCACCAACAGCCCCTCAAAAACATCACGCCAGCTCTCAGCTCTTCGAACTGGGTATGCAACAAAAACACTGAGAGGCTGAGGCCAAGCAGCAAAAGATCCTGACGAGGAAACGGCAAGCGATGTCAAGTCAGGTGAGAACCCACTGATAAAAACGAAATTGCACCGTGAAGTTCTTGCGACAGGCAAACCGACTTACTCGTGGACTCGTAGGGGCTGTGGACATTCTCCAGGTGACACTGCAGCTGGAAGGGAGTGGAGAACTGCCTGTAGCAGTGCTGGCAGATGGTGTGCCCGTCCACCTCCCCGTTCTGCTGGTCCAGCTCCACGTGGTGCTTCATGTGGTTCATAAACCTCGGGGGGCGAACAGAGAGCGCGTCAACGGAGAGCCGGCACGGCGCCCGCGGTCCTGGCAGCGCGCCAGACGGTGTCTAACCCATCCTATTGTTACCGCTACGTGCCCAAAAGATTCAGAGACAAAAACAAAGTAACTCTGATCCAAAACAGGGCCGAGGTGTTTCCTTTTGCTCTCCCCACCAAAAGCAAGCACAATCTCCTTCTGTCCAGCAAGCTCCTGCTCTGGAACTCTAGGGGAAGTCAGAGCACAGGCCCTGGAGTAGGGGGTTACTGCTAGCTCTGGGGCTCCTCTGACCCCAGCCAGCTACTCTGATCGTGACAGAACACTGCAGCTTGGCCAAAAAATCGGTAACAAAGAGGCTTGCTCAGAGCACGCTATTTCACAAAGACACTTTCTCCTCAGCTCTCTTTGTTGAACAGGTACAGACGAGCGGTTCTTCCTAGACTGTTCCCTGCGATCTAACAGGGCTAGCAGCGAGTGACAGAGACCACAGGATGCCCCCAGCCCAGGCTCCCCCCGCTGCACGCCCCCGGGGTGCCCTGCCTCCCCCTTACCTGATGTTGTTCTTGAGCCTCTTGGTGCAGTGCGGACACCTGAAGGACGTGGGGACCTTGGGGAAGTTCAGCAGCTGGCTCACTTTGCCACCGTCTCTGCCATAGTAGAAATCATCTACTAGCATAATGAGCTTACTTTGGGACGAGTCAACCGCGCTGTCGCCTGGCTCTGGGGCTTTAGCGGGTGGGGACAGCGCGGGGATGGGGATGGACGAGGGCGGCGAAGCAACAGCTGTAGTTTTTTCTGGAGACGGAGGCTTTGCAGATTGAATATTTGGTTCAGAATCTAGAGATTTTCTTTTCTTGAGGAATTCAACCATTTCAGGGCAGCAGTACTAAAAGAAAAAAAAAACAAGCCACACGTTAAGCAGTCCCTCGGAAGAACTATTTCTGCTGTTAAGGGTAAACAGGCAAAGTATGGCCAGGAGGCAGAAGCACTCTAGGAAACTCTCAAGGGAACATTAGCGCAGGCTCAGCAGCCAGTTCCCTGTTCGCTGTCCGTAAGGCGACAGAACAGCAGCACCCCCAGCACCAACGGGACACGAAGCTGAGCTGCTGCCCACCCGTGGTGGGGAGTGCTGGAAGCTCTTCCAAGGGCCTCTCCCGCGCCTCTCGCTCTCTCCCAGCCACACTCCTCCTCTTCTCACCAGCCCCTGACCGAGGGAGAACTGCTCTTTGCATTCCACAGCCGCGAGCGGCTGGAACCGCCCGTCCCAGCCTACTTACACACATGTGTCCTCTCAAAGCTTCAGTCACTCGGAACTGCGCGTCGCACCGGGGGCAGACCTTCCTGCCACCGTCTTGCAAATCAAACGTGGGGATGGGAGATGAACTGACTGTAACAGGAGGGAAAACAGCACAAGACAGAACGACACCAAATGAGAATCGCTATGCTTCTCAGCTCCAGGCAATCTTCTTGGCAAACTGAAAACAATTTCGTTTCAAGAGCCGTGTTTTTAACCACTAACATGGCAAAAGCAGAAGCATGCAAACTCCTGACAACCTGGATGCTCAAACACAGGAGCTACAGCACAGAGGATCTCAAAATTAGACTAATTAAAAACAAATAAAATAGCCCAACTAATCTCTCCTTCTTCAGTCATTTCTTTGCTTTCCTGTTCCTGCCCACCAGCTCAAACGCCTCGTCACCTCCGCCTGCAAGCAGGAACTCTGAGCACAGGCGGCCCACCATGTACCTTCAAGCAGCTCCTGGACAGACGCCTTAAGGAGGTGCTTGCTTTGCAGCAGAGAGCAAGGATTTGATCCTTTCGCCTCCTTGCGCACGCACATCAATAATTCTGCATGCAAGCAAAGATCCACAAACAAAAGATAACCCCTGGGTAAAAAGGCACAGATGACGAGGAGCCAAAGCGTCTCACGTGTCTGTCCCAGCACTGACACCTCAGCAGCTACAGCTCGGTGTTTTTTTCCTCCAGAAAAACCAGCGCCCAGACCCCCAGCAGCCAGCGGAGCCGCAGCTGGCTCGTGGGCAACGCGCACCTTTGAGCGACGACGACGAAGACGACGACTCCGAAACGCTGGACCTCTGGGAGCCGTGCACGGGGCTGCTGTTGGACACCACCAGCGGGCCCGGGCTCTGGCCCAGCGAGGGAACCGTGCCCAGGCTGTTCACCAGCTTGGCGACCTCGTTGCTGTTCTCGCCCGTCACCCCGGGCCTCTTGACGGTCACGAAGCTCGCGATGCTCACTGCCAGGGCAAGGACAGCAGCGGCAGTCAGCGACCAGCGAGAGCCGGGCTCCGCGTGCGGCCTGCCCCCACCCCCATGCCTCGGGCCTTGCTCCTCCACCTTTTGCCTTCACCAAGGGTGCCCGCTGCACCCGTTCCGGCCCGCCGAGCTGGGGCTGGCAGGGCGGGACACGCCAATCCCGGCAGCCTGCGCTCGAGGACACGAGCCGTGCCCGGTGACGAACTCAGCAGGACGCTGACAGTCACACAGATCACTTGGGCTTCGTTCCTGAATGCAGCCGCACGTGGCTACGGCCGCTCAAGCTCCAACAGCCTGACTACTCGCTGGGTACTCGCAATGGTTTTTTTCTCTTTATAAATTGTTTATCAGCCTTCCTGAGCAGTCACATCACTCATGAACTCAGCCAACACTAAAACAAATCAACGTTAGCTTCTGCTTGTGCCCTTCACCTTCCAGTAACACCAGCGATTAACAAATATATTTTCCACTTTTGGGGACTCCTAATTAACGGTCTCGCAACATCCTACAGCACAAAGAACTCAACGAGCTCTCACACCAAGCCGGACACGGCGGCAGGGCTACGGTCGCTCTCCAGCCTGGTGAGAGAGGAGGCATGAGTCAGTGCCAGGGGCGAAAACAGAGCCCGGCAGCTCTGACTCAGCCCCTGCGCTTCTAAGCCTTGTGCTGGGAGCTCCGACCACAGACAGCGCCACGCACTCGAGTCCCCTCGCTTTTCCATGGCAAGTCTTACCTAATTTGGGGTTAGTAGCTTGACTGGACTGCCCTGGCTGCTGCACAGTTAACTGTCCCAGTGCTGCTGGCTGCGTTGCAGTAGGAGTGGTGGAGGTGCTGGGAGTGGACTTACTTTGCTGTTGTGCCTGGGACTGCGGCACTGTGCTCCTGATGGTGAGCGTGGCCGGAATGACCGTAGTGAAAGTGTTGGTGGCGGGCCGGACCGGCATGGTCGCGCCCGGTCTCACCTGGGCCACCTGGGAGAACACCTGAGGGACGCCAACGGCTGGCTTCACAAACTGGGTACCTGGGGCTGCAAACACAACGGACACGTAAGGCAGACCCATCCCTGCCCGCGGCGCAACCCATCTCTAACTCCGCTGAGCTCCAGCACCCCCGCCGATCTCGGGCGAAGTTTTACAAGATCGGCACCTTCGGTTCCTCTCCCGAGCAGACTAAGATTGAACACGGGTGCAGACAGAGTGAAACATGGTAGTGACAACTATTTCCTGGTGGAGTTCGCCAAAAGGCCCAAGACACTTACAAGCACAAAACGTGCTGATTTCCGCGGGGCTCCTGCTAGGCCCAAGGGAAGCGCACGAAGGCTTCCAGTGACAGGACAAGGGTGATCCCCTCGGCGCAAACGAGTTCACAGGATTCGTTCTTGGGAGCCTGAAAGGTGACCCCTCACCGGGCTCAGCTGCCTTCTCACAAGGCAGGGGGCCGGCGACACGGGGAGCCCTAACCGTGCACGGCCGGAGCTGGCAGCAGGAGCTGACGTGAAGCAAAAACACCCTGGAGGTGAGGCTTGGTTTCTCGGCAGCAGGGGAACGCTGGAGCTTTTGAAAAGAAGGAAGTGGGGCGGCTGTAGGCTGGGATTTTGGGGTGAAGCTAGCTGAGGAGCCTTTTGGAGGAGGTCAGACCAGAGGGAGCTCTGTCCACACCGGGAAGCCCCCCGCAAGGTGGGCTGTGACTGTGAGCACAGGGCCTGCTCTCGGCTGGAAACGACCGGCAGAACTGGAGCCCAGACACAAACAGATCTTGCCTACTACTGAGATGGAAAATCCCTTCCCTAGAGCCTCAGACCTGCATGTCTCAAATGTCTATTTTTTACCCTTGGCTGCCCATAAAGCAAGGCGGCAGAAGCGTGGCTCTGACTTGTTCCAGCCCTCACCTGGGACGAGGGTGATGGGTCTGACTGTTTGACCTTGCTGCACGTTCAGGACAATTCCAACCTGGTTCATTGTGTTCTGCACAGGCCGCACGTTCCTCACAGGAAATCCCTGCATCCAAACAGTAACCATTAAGACACCAAACGCGTACCAAGCACATTTGAGTTTTCTACCCTAAAACACAAAATAAACCCACGAAAACCGCCAACAGACAAAGCCCCTCGGCACCGACAGGATCAGCGGAACCGAGGCTGCCCACGGGAGCGTGCTGCAGGTGAAAATCAGCACGAAGCCCCACCAGACCCGTGCTGGCTCCACGGGACTCGCTGAGGTGCACCAGGCACCCGACTGTCTCTCGGCAGAAAACGCGGGGCGAGCCCAGCAGCTCCTCCTCCCCCCCTCCGCGGAGCCGCGCGCGGGACGCGGCGCTCACCTGGGTGGTGATGAAGATGGGCTGGCTGGTCACCGGGGAGCTCGTGACGTGGTTGGCGTTCTGCATGATCTGCACGGGCCGCAGCACCGGCTGGGTCACCATCGTGCCCAGGCCCGAGGCTGGGTTCTGGGTGAGGATCAGGGACTGCCCGCCTTGCTGCACAAGAGGATTGCCGGCTGGAAGGGAAACAGGAGAGCGGCAGGAGTCACATTTGGCACGTTCGAATGCTGCTACACATACTCAGCTGGCAGAACGGGAGCGAGTTTTCCAGGCACGCTTTAGAGGTAAACTCATGAGAGCCCCCAGCCCTTTCGCACATCACTTCAAAACTCCTGCCCAGGCCAGGACTTTCCAGGCTGCCCACGAAGGAGGCGTTCGAAGCCCTTTGCTCTGGGCAGCCTCAGAGACCGATCACCCTGTAGTTACCCAGTGCCTTCTGTCCTGATGTGAGACGTTCTGATTGGAAAACAGAAAGCGAAGACGGGGAAGAGGCGGTGATTTCTTCCCCTGAACCCAACATCCTTGGGCCTGACGTGGCTCACACCCGCCCTCTGGCAGCAGCGCAGGTTCACGGAGCCGCCACCAGCGGGGTCACTGCTGCCGAGCGCCGAGCCCCGGTGCTCCAGGCCAGCCTGTGCGGAAGCGACAGCACTCGGCTCCCTCCCTCGCGGTGTTTTGTACCAACGGGTTTTATTCAGCGTTTGCCTGTTTGACAGCAACTGGATGCCTGGCGCTCGTGCTGACCCGACGGGAGCTCCAAGCTGACGCCAAGGGATTTCCCCAGTGGGCGCTCACCGCGCGCTTCTGCTGCAGCCACGCTGCTTACAGACCCGGCTGCCTGCCAGCTCTGCTGCCAGACCGCCCTGAGAACCATTAAGGGTGGAAGAGGCCTCTAGGGCCACCCAGCCGAACCGCCAGCCCCCCTCCACCGCGCCCTCTGAACCACGTCCCCAGTGCCGCATCCACGCGGCTCCCGAACGCCTCTGGGCAAGGAGACCCCAGCCCTCCCTGGGCAGCCTGTCCCAGTGCCTGACCGCTCTCTCAGAGAAGTTTTTCCCAACGTCCAACCTGAACCTCCCCTGGCGCAGCTTGAGGCCGTCACCTCTCATCCTGTCGCCGTCCCCTGGGAAGAGGCCGACCCCCTCGCTGCAGCCTCCTCTCAGGGAGCTGCAAGTAGCAGCGAGCTCTCCCCTGAGCCTCCCCTTCTCCAGCCTGAACAGCCCCAGCTCCCTCAGCCGCTCCCCGTAAGACTTGTGCTCCAGACCCTTCACCAGCTTCATTGCCCTTCTCTGGACATGCTCCAGGGCCTCAATGTCTTTTGTGTAGTGAGGGGCCCAAAACAACACAGCACTCGAGGGGCGGCCTCACCAGTGCCAAGTTCAGGGGGCCGATCCCCTCCCTGCTCCTGCTGACTACAGCATTTCTGATGCAAGCCAGGATGCTGCTGGCCTTCTTGGCCACCTGGGCACACTGCTGGCTCATGTTCAGCTGGCTGTTGACTAGTACTGCCAGGTCCTTTTCCTCCGCACGGCTTTCCAGCCGCTCTGCCCCAAGCCTGTAGCGCTGCACGGCGTTGTTGTGACCGAAGCGCAGGACCTGACACTGGGTCTTGTCGAACCTCACACAGCTGGCCTCAGCCCGCTAACCCAGCCTGCCCAGATCCCCCTGCAGAGCCTTCCTACCCTCAGGCAGATCAACGCTTCCTCCCAACTTGGTGTCACCTACAAACGTACTGGGGGTGCACTCAGTGCCTTCATCCGGATCATCCATGACGCTGTCAAACAGGACCGGCCCCGGCACCGACCCCTGGGGAACACCAGCTGTCACCCGTCGCCTTACGAGCTCCGGAACCTCTGCCCAAGGGACGTCGTGGCCTCTGAGTGCCCCCAGGAAAACCCACAGGGCCGGGTCCCCCCGCTCGCAGCAGCCAGCGGACGCTCGCTGCCGGTCGGCCGCATCCTTGGGCCCTGACCCCATCTGCTCCACGCGTGCTCTCGGTTCCACCAGCTTTTGCTCAAAACAAGGCAGCGCAGGGCTTGTGAGAGGGCCAGGAGCTCACGCCACAGCAAGAGATCGGCACAGACAGGGTGCACGCTTGCTAAATACCAGGTGGGAGGGGAAATAATAATAAAAAAAACAGGCCATCATGATTTCAAACAACTCAAAAATGAGCAGGATACTCAATGGGGCTTCAGCTCCTTCCTCCCCCGCACCTTTCTGCCTCCCAGCGCTAAGCTCTTCCATGTATTCGCGTTTACCTACGCGAATAGGAGGGAGGAACGGCACCGGAACTCTTACGAGCAACAAAACCACGTCCAGGTTTTAACAGTGTATGATTTATTTTTTTTTTAAAGGCCATTGCTGCTATAATTCACGTCCCAAGGGCAGAGGGCTTCCAAGCTGGCAGGGGGAGAAGCGCTAAGGGAAAGCACCGTGGGTTTGCAGCGTGATTCAGCGCTCAGGAGGCTGACAGAACATCCAGATGGTTTCGGAGTCACAAACCGGTCCAACGTTACCGAAGCTGCTGATGTTGAAGGAAAAGGCTGCTGCACCCCAACAGCAAATGTTTCCTCTGCAAACGCGGAGCGCCAGGAAAAGACCTGCAGCGTGCCAAGGCGCTCTGACCCGCCGCCAGAACAGCTTCCTGCAGGGAGTGCTCCGCGCCACGGATGCCGCCTGCCTGGCAGTCCTCAGCGCGCAGTGCTGCTCCGAGATCGTTCCCAGGCAGATCTGTAAGGTTCCCACGGGTCCTGGAAGACTTCAAGCTCGCTGGCCAACACGGACGCGCACGCTGCTTCGTCCAGGGAGAACGAGGAGACCGCGGCAGAGACCAGCTGCTGGGCAGGAACAGGCGACGCTCGCCTCCCTTCTCCTCCTGCCTCCCGAGCGGACGAGCCTCCAAGCAGCTCGCTGGGAACGGCTGACTCGCTTCCCTGGGGAGGGGGGCTGGGGGCTAAACGCCAGCTGACGAAGCAAGCCTCCTGCCGCACGCCCCAAGAGCCCATTTAGTCGTGAGCCGAGTGATCCGCACGAGGCCCAGGCCTCCTCCCACGCCTCTCGAACTGCTCCTCAACTTCAGGACACCACCAGGAGGGCAGGCGGCAGGCGTGGAGAAGGGCTTCTCCGACCTCTCGCTCAGCTGAGCCCAGCAGAGACGCTCTCCTCTGCAGGAGAAGCCACCCGCACCCGTGTCCGCTGGTTCCCAGGAGAGGCTGGGCCGACACGGCCCCTTGAGAACCCCCCAAGGGTGATTACACCCTGCAGCACCCTAACCTCCCCCGAGAGTGCTGGTGCTAGCTGATACAGCACCCATGTTCGCTGGGTGTGAGACAGGGGCAGCGCCCTGCGGGCCGAGGTCCTGCCAGCGATGCAACCCATCCCCAGACCAGCCAAGACTGCTGCCAGCGTGTCACGAGCCAGAGGTCACCAAGGAGGATGCGCATTCAGCAGCTGGGCACAGCAGAGGCCCGCTCAGGCTCACACAGGGTGCAGCCTGCTGACCCGGTTCCTTGATGCCATGCGTCAGACAGACGGATGGACGGCCAACAGCCGCGCTGCGGTGAGCAGGACCGAGGGCCGTGGTCCAGGCACCGCGTGGGGACGGCCCAGCAGGGCCCCCTGGGACGTAAGGGCAGAGCTGGGGCCCGCTGACAGGCCCTGCTGGGTGTCTGAGGAGCCTTCCTTCACCCCGAGGAGAGGCAGCTTCAGAGGGCTCCTGTGCTCCTGAACCCTCCGCCGTGGGGCCTGCCCCTCGGAAACACGAAACGTTGCCAACAAGCGTGAGGGAGGAAAAATGACACCAAAGGCCACGCAGAGCCCGGGGAAGAGAAGCCTGGGGCAGCAGCGCAAGCAGACGGAGCTTCCTCGTTTCCCATCCTAACCTGACTTCAGCACGAGCTCGGTGTGCATTCGGTGGAAGCGTTTCCTTGTATCGCTGCTGCATTTTCAGGACAAAAAGCACTTTGTGATTCCTGCGAAAAGAATGGCAGGAATGTAAGTTACATTTGCATCTGACGGTGGAATTGTTCAGGAGGAGCCCAGCTGGCAGGGGGGCGTGCAGCGTGGCTCCCATCTCATCTTCTTGTCAACAACAACAGTGGTTTTCTGGAGGCCAGGATGCTGTGGGAACTGACAGACGCACAGGACACCAGCTCTGCACACTGACAGAGCAGCAGGAATTGCTGGTCTGAGCGGGGTACGGGCAGGGCTGACAGCGGCCAGAGCAAACGAAGGGAAGCAGAAACGAGGCCGAGCGTCACTTCGCATATATTTAGCTTCCAGTAATTTTTCCTTTCATGTCCCCGTAATTTGAGACACTTTAAAAGTAATCTGCAGGGAAACATTCTGAAGATGACATTCAGGAAGATGGAAAAAGATCAGCGAGCAGATATTTCCACCTTCTGTTTGGAGGGCCGACGTCTGGAGCCGTGGATGGGGGCGCTTCCGACGCAGCCCCCTGCAGGCTCTGCTCTGCTCCCCCGGGGCGGTCTGCCACGGCACTGCTGGGTCCTGCAGCGCACCTCACGCTTGGTTGCTCACGCATGGGCAGCCAGCTGGGAAGCTGGGCGTGCACCAACGTGGATGCTGCTGTTTCAGAACAGATTTTAGGTCTCTGGGCTGGCTCACAGTGAATCGCATCCCAGAGGGGAAAATAAAACACAAAACACAGCCCAACAAACCCTCGCGCTGGGAGAACAGGCAGATTTCACGGGCCTTTTCCAGCCCTAGCTTGTAAGCCTTTTTAATTAACGTAAAACAAGATGCGAGCCGACAGCCGTGAGCGTCAGAACCAGGGCGCTGCGAGCCGGGACAGCTCCAGGCACCGCTCGGTGCGCGGCCGCGGCTGGGACGTGCCCCCCGGCCACCGGGCAGCACGGGCTGCGGAGGGGACACACGTCCCCGTGGCACTCTGCCACCCCACAGCCTCGCTGGCAGCGAGCCCACAGGGGTTCCCTGCGAGCCAAGGGCACGCTGCCTGAGACGGTGGCGAGCGCGGTGCACGGGAAGGAAAGGGCACGCTGCAGGCTGAGCAGTTGCTTGTGTCGGTCCTGAAGGGAACGGGCCAAGCTGCCCTCGACGCCGTCAAGAGCGGGGTTGGTTCCACCACTAAACCCTGAAGTGCTCCAGAGAGATTCAAAGCCGAGCGTGTTTCTGCGTTTCGCAGGACCAACCCCACAGCATCCGAGGGCCTATCGGCAAGCGAAGGACAAAGCACTGCGCGTTGCTGGCTTTTATCAGCAGCGCCCCGTTCCCACCGAGCAGGAAAACACGAGCGCAGCCACAGCACCCAGCTGCCCCCAGAACACACAGCGGCGGGACACTGAGCGCTTCGACACCGCCAGCAGAGCCGGCCACGCTGTGCCTGGAAAGCACCGCTGCCCTGGGGCCGCAGGGGGCACAGCCCTCCCTGCCTGCTCTCTGCCACGCGGACCAACGCACGCCGCTGGCCTTACCTGCAGCCTCTTTGAGGTGAAACCCGTTCCCCCTCCCTGTCCCTGTCCGCCCGTGTCACGGGTCGCTCTCCTCCAGGTTCTCAGCTCCCTTCAGACCCAGGGGGTCCACCCGGAGCCGTCTCCTCCCCAGGCTGAGCCCCCCCAGCCCCCTCAGCCTGTCCCCGCAGCAGAGGGGCTGCAGCCCCCGAGCCCCCCCGGCCCCGCTCCAGCAGCTCCACGTCCTCCTGCGCTGGGGGCCCCAGGAGATTAACGACCAAAGGCACTGCTTCCCCAACTACTTTTGGTTGCAGTCCAGCGTCAAACAATCGAACAAATACCAGACGAGGAACGCAGGTAGCCACGCCAGGGCCAGGGAGGTCGGTGGGAACGGCAGGCAGGGTCCTCCCTGGCCGCCCGTCGCCCTTCCCCCTCCCTTTCACTGCATGTCCAAGGCAGGTGCTGGAGCTCTGGATTAGTTTCCTAAGCTTATTGCGACTCTCACTGTTGTGATCAGAGAAAATAACGGAAAACATAAAATTTCTTCAGACTTTTTCAATTCTGCATGACCCTTCCCAATCTAAGGTGTGACAGAAGCCCACTCGAACCAGATTCCTGCACAAAGCCCCTGGGTTTAACAGCAGCTGGGCATCCCTCGGCCAGCAGATCCTATGGAGGCATTCTGAAGTTACTGGAAGAGTTTCCAAACAATTTACTGATAAATAAAATATCTGCTCGTAGCAGCCATGCTCATTTTTTCTCTCTTTTTAACCATTAATCTAATTAGCACGCTGTCACCAAGCCTTTATTAATTGTAATTGATTCAAGCATCTGTCTCGATTTACTTTCATTAGTGAGGCCATGAAATATTCATCACCAGTGCATTACGCAGGGGCTCCTCACGCACTGGAGTGCAAGAGACTTTCAGGGCACTTCCAAGAAGGGCTCTCTATTATTCCAAACCAGGGCATTTCTCATTTCTTGTGCCTGATCAAATTTTCCTAAAAATGATGCGAGTCTGACATTAACGTATGCACAGAGGTTGCCTAAGCCACCTCTGAACTGAGATTTCTTCCATACCAACAAGAAATGCAATTGTTCACCGTGGAATTTGGTCACCAGCAAAACCCACCATGGCACGCCGCAGTGAGCAGCCAGGACCTCCCTGAAGAGAGGGAGCAAGAGGACAGCCCCCTGGCGGGAGAGGGACAGGCCGGGAACACGGGAGCAGACTGCGCGCTCCGAGCGCGTGGGCCCTGACGGGATGCACCCACGGGTGGCAGACGTGGCCGTGGCGCTGCTCTCTGTAATCTCTGCTCCATTGTGGCAGCTGGGAGAAGGCTGGAGGAAAGCAGGTGTCACTGCCGGCTTCAAAACGGGCACGAAGGAGGACCTGGGGAAGTGCAGGGCAGCTGCACCTTGATCCCCAGGAAGGTGATGGAGCAGCTCCGCCTGGGAAGCGTTTCCAAGTGCAGGATGATGCGATAGGACAGGGGGGAATGGGTTTAACCTCAGAGAGGGGAGATTTGGGTCAGAGGGGAGAGGGAAATTCTGTGCCCAGAGGCGGGGAGGCCCTGGCCCAGGCTGCCCAGAGCAGCTGGGGGTGCCCCGTCCCTGGGGGAGTTCACGGCCAGGCTGGGTGGGCCCTGGGCAGCCTGACCTGGGCGGGGGCAGCCAGCCCTCAGCAGGGGTTGGGGCTGTGGGGTCCCTTCCAGCCCAACCACTCTGTGAGTATATGGTTCAAGTGGAGACGAAAACCATCAGCTGCGAGAACGGAATCACCAGCCTGGCAGATGAGGAGAGAGCAGCGGCTGTCGTCTGCAGTGACTTCGGGAGGGCCTCTGACACTGTGCCCCTCCTGGAAGATCCTCCTGGAGAAGCTGCTGCAGTACGGGCTGGGTGGGCAGGCTGGGGTGGATCAGACACTGGCTGAGCGGCCGGACCAGAAGGCAGCATCGGTGCAGGGCCTGGGCTGCACCGGGCGAAGCACTGACAGCATCGCAGGAGAGGGGATCCTGCCCCCCTGCTCAGGACACGCCTGGAGCTCTGCTGCATCCAGTGCTGGGCCCCCAGTACAAAAGAGGCAGGGACATACTGGAGAGCCCAGCACGGGGCCACCGAGGTGCTGCAGGGCCTGGAGCAACTCTGCTGGGAGGAGAGGCTGCGGGAGCCGGGGCTGCTCGGCCTGGAGAGGCTCAGGGGGTGCCATCCACGGCCACAAATCCCCGCAGGGAGGTGCACGGGGATGGAGCCCCGGTCTGTGGTGCCAGCGCCAGGACAGGAGGCACTGGGACAAACTGGAGCCCTGCTGCTGCTGGCTGCTGCGGCTGGACAGATCGGTGCCCGGGGACACACGGCTGGCAGGGGGGCAGCAACGGGCTGCAGGCTCACGGAAACCGCCAGCGAGGAATCGCACAAGTGTGTGTACAAAACGACACACAGTACAGCTTGCCTGCGGAGACCCCACGGTGCAATGCTGCCCGGCTGCCCCGCCACGCTGCCGCACGAAGCGAAGCCCCCAGCTTTGGGCCACCACCCGGGCACGCCCGGTTGCTCAGCTCTGTGCTTTCCATCCCACAGCAGAGGAGAAACCCAGCCCGCTCAGCCCAGCGGCAGCCTCAGGTCCGCTCCAAGCCATCGCCTTCTCCTTACAAACACCCTTCTGCCTTCCACCTCTACGCACTCCTCACCAAAGCCAGCTCCTTCCAGACCCTTCCCTCTGTAGGAAGAGGAGGAGACAGGTGACAGCAGGCAGCGGCAGAAGCAAACCCTCCCTTGCTCACCTCCAGCGAACTACAGCCATGTTTCTTTTACTCTGGAACTGAGAAACGCTCGTTGTTGGGTTTTATCTTGTACAGGACGGCTACGGCCCGCTGCGCTGAGACCAACAGCACGCAGCCCGAAAGCAGCGTTCGCACCTCTCCTCCCAGAGCTCCATTACAGCCTGAGCGATTATCTTCCGAAAAACAAAGCCTCCAGCCTGCCAGATACTGCTTTTTATGAAATCAGATTTCTCAGTTTGAGACAGCCAGCGGCCAGCAGCATGCTCTGCCCCGCACGTTAAATGCAAACTCTGAACATCAAAGCCATGCGTCTATTTACAGAAAATAGACACCAAAAAAAAGGGAAATAAAGGACACTGATTACATCCAATACCAGGTTGAAGAGGAAATAATAAGCCAGTTTCCATCTCACTCTTTTGGCTAGAAGTCAAGTCACAGGAAACAACCAGCTCCTGAAGACCTGTCCTCCTCACCCACCCCAAAACCGCCACAAGGACCTGGAGCCAGGCCCCACGCAGCGCAGACGGAAGCGGCAGCTCCCTTTACTCGTGAAGGGCCGGTCCTGCTCTCACAGGAGCCACCCCTTCAGCTGCAGAGCTCCTCTCCAGGAGCGCAGGCAGCCGCCAGGCCCTTGCTGGCCCCGCACAGAGCAGGAGCTGCGCCCAGCCCTCCGCTCACGGCCCGACAGCCAGGACACGATTCATTAACAGGGTTTTTAGCTATCCAACGGGATTACTTCCCGGATAGGATGTAGCCAGTCACTGCCACTTCCCTTCTCAGACCCACAGCTGGAATAATTCTAGGCTAAAGCAGTTAATTACCCGTAGGAGTTTTATCAACCGAGTTGTAATCCTCAACAACGGAGTCTTCGATCACATCACTGATCTTCTGCCACGGCTCCAGCTCCTCCTCCTCACATTCCATGAACAGGTCCGTGTCCGCCATCCTGCAGAGGGAAAGAGGAAACCCTTCAGCGGATGGCAGCGTTTCGGCAGGCAGCAGAAGGTGCACTGGGAGGACAATTCCAGAATTGCCACCAGTGTTTTTATTTCCCAGTGCTCCACTGAAAAAAATCAGCTACCTGCTTTCAGGCTTATTTCTCAGGTTACAGAGCTGCCGGCACATCCTTCTCGGGGAAAGCGCTGACATCTGTGCAGCAAACCCTCGGTTTTAACTTCGAACTGCAGCGCTTTGCCCCTCCTCCTGCATGCCCAAACCTAACAGCCTCAGAAGCAGAGTTCACTGCCGCAAAGCCCAGCACCTCCAAGTAAAGGCGGATCTCAGGCAGAAGGATCGCGGGCCTCGTGCTGCTCGTGGCTTTGGATGCCAGCGCGCGAAGGAGACGGAGATCCCAGCTCAGCAGAGCCCAGGCTGCACGCCAACAGCCCGCAGCCCACCTCGGCTGCCCCCACCGGCCCCGGCCTGCCTGGTCCTGCCGCCTCCTCCCCGAGCACCAGCACAGAACCCGACCACGAGGATAAATCAGTGCAAAGAGGGGGAAAAAAGAAAAAAAGGGATTTTCTGCGGGGAGGCTCGCTGTTAGGGCCTTGCAGCCCCGAGCAGCCTCTGGAGCAACGCACCCGGCTCGTCTCCTGCAGGCTGCCCACCGCTCGCCGTACCTCCTACCACGTTTATCTGGAGGAGTGCAGATATCAGACAGCTCTCACGCTCTCACCACCCATCCCCGAATCCTCCCCTGCTGCCGCGTCCTTCTGAGAGGCAGGGGAGCAGCAGGGAGGCAGTTCGTGACCAAGGGCGCAGCTTGTGCAAAATTTTAGTTCTTCTTAACAATACATTTAGGGGTCTTTAACCACCACGGCTGCTTCCAGAAGTTCAACTGCATTTTAAAGCAGCTAAGGATTATTATCAGAAACGACAAAATTCCTGCACTTGGGTCGGGGCAGTGCACAGACCGGGAGCAGAACCCACTGAGGGCAGCCCCGCGGAGAAGGACCTGGGGGTCCTGGTGGGCGAGAGGCTGGGCGCGAGGCAGCAGCGTGCGCCTGCAGCCCAAGGGCCCCCTGCACCCCGTCATAACTCTGGCCAAACCCCCAGGCTGAACCTGCCCCCAAGGCCGCTCTGTAAATCACCCTGCGGCTACAACAGGGGCTGCAAACACACCCTCTGATTTTTGCGTCGTGCTGCCACAGCCGCAGAACAAAGCCACGGCCGTCGCACGTTGCTTTCACGCCAACGTTTCGCCAAGTGCAGCTCTGAAGTAACCCTACGGGAAGCCCGGAGCACGGCAGAGCTGCCAGCATGTGCCCCTGTTTGCCCGGTTCAGCCCTCTGGTCCCTTTCCCGGAGCAGCACACGCAGTTCCCCGCTGTCCCCCCGCACGCGGGCAGCCCGAGGCTGCCGTTCCTCGGCAGCTCCTCACCGAGCTGGGGGTGCCTACCCACGCGCATCGAGCGCAGCCATCCCCGCCCCTCACGAGTCTGCGTGCTTACGGGGCGGGATCTCAAACAACAGAGCAAATAAAAACATCGCTGTAGAGCCTCACCTGTGAGCTCTGTGAAACTGGGTCTGCGCTTCCTTTACGGGGGTCTTAAACGAGGCCCAACAGCCCCCAAGGCCCACCCCGGCACAGAACGACCGGCTGCTGTCGAGACCACCTCTCCTGCTCTCCGTGGAGGGCGATACCTGCAGACTGCTCCAGCCACTCTGTGATCTGACCGAGGGCGTTCGCGGGCCCTTCAGCTGCCGGGAAAAGCCCTTTGCAGAGACATTTGTGTGCCTCTGTATCTACCTGTGTTTATCTGCAGACACCCGCAGATACAGGGAGAGCTCTCTGCAGAGAGGGATCCATTACAGGGGAAACATCAGGAACCCCGTTTCTTTAAGCCCCGCTGGAACAAGGCAGAATTTCTCTCCTCCCCGCTCCAGGTCCCTCTCAGCCAGCTTCTCACCCAGCAGGCGCTCCCCGCAAGAACCCCAGCTGACCTTGCTCCCTCAGCCGCCCCCCACGCTCTGCTCTGCTCTGCCTCCCCGTCCGGGGCCACCAGCACGCCTCCAGGGCCACCTCCTTGCTCTCACCGCGCCTCCACGAGCAGCCGGGGGCTGCAGCTGAAGCAGGAGCTCCAGGGGAGGCTTCCCCGCGCGCCATGAACCAAAGGGTGCCGCGGTCAGCTGAAACGAGCCCACGCTCTCCGCGGCAGCCGGCACCTGCACGCTCCAGAGACAGGACAAGCTTCACGACAGAGCACTGCACGGGTAAAAAAAATGCATTAACTGCATTTTAAGGGTAGGAGACAGAAATTCAGCGAGCTGCAAAGATCCCACACGAAGAGAAACACAACACAGATGCGCAGCCCTCATCCACTTCACTCAAATTTCCTTCTGTTTAGGAAAAAAAATTAAAAAAATAAGAATCACAAAGGAGACAAATTATTCCTGGATGACAAATGCTCTGAGAACAGACTCCAGAAATAAAACTCTGAAACAGAGGCTTACGCTGGAAGCCTGCTGAGCAGGGAGAGCAGGAACCAAGCAGCCGTCCATCTTCTCTCTGCCTGTTAACTTTTTTT